>NDXB01021683.1:101772-138097 GCA_002631895.1 Agapornis roseicollis | reverse complement strand
CTTCCCTTTTTTTCTAAAAAAAAATTTTTTTTTTTTTGTTTTTTTTTTTTTTTTTTTTTTTTTTTTTTTTTCCATATGAAGCTTATTAAGTTGTTTCTCTTTTAGGATTTCAGAATCTTCACATTCCATTTTATCTGTTTTCTAGTTTCTCTTTTCTTTCATTGTTGTGATTTATGCTCCTTGTTCCTAAATGATAACTTTGTATTTTGTGGAACTAAACCAATTACAGTTTTCTGAGTGGGCACAGCTTATGCAGAATGAACTTTGTAACTGATTCGTCATAATCACGTTTCCTGTTCTGGTAATTTCATGTCACTGATAATAATATTTCTGCAATGATTTAGTATAAATTCTTCTCTTCATCACAGAATCACAGAATTGTTATGTTTGGAAGGGACCTTTGGAGATCATTCAGTCCAACCGCCTGCCAAGGAAGGGCCACCTAGAGCAGGTTATACAAGAACACATCCAGGTGGGTTTTGAATGCCTCCAGAGAGGGAGACTCCACAAGCCCCGTGGGAAGCCCATTCAATATAAAGAAGTTCTTCCTCATGTTGAGGAAGATATGCTTATGTTCCTCAAAACCTGCATGTGTCTAATGTGGAGGAAGCTGAACTGACCACTTCAGATGTGTTAAAAAAATCGCATGTTGCTAGAGAAAGGTGAGCTGGAAAAAGCTCTTTTTGTATGACTCAGGACCTGCCCTGATGGCAATACAATGTCTATTGACACTAATGCTATGTAATGTAGAGTACACACCAATATTCTTTTCACTGTAGAAAGTATCACATATATCACACTAAAGGGTAATGGTAATAGGAGATAGTAGATCTCAAGTAGGAGTAGTCAGGCAGTTATGAACAGATTTGCCTCAATAAGTGACCTCTAGAAGTTTAAATTCTTGAGGAGATGATTTAAATTCCTTCTAATTTAAAATGCTGATGTATGTGAACGAATTAAAGAAGGAACATTATTCCAGCTTTACAGCACAGTATCTAGTGATTCTAAATGCAATATGGTCCTCAAAGTTATGCAGAAGCTAAATATCTAAATTATGTGGCTGTGCACCTTCAAATGGAAGTTATATACCTTGGCAGAGAATTTAGGTGATATTTCAGCATGTTATTTTAGTGATCTCTCCTCTAATGGCTCTTATACATTTATGAAAAAGTCATGTACACCTTTGGGAAAATTATGGTCTCACTTAGATGGAAACCTAAGAATTTTATGTGGCAACCTAGCTGAGGGAAACTTTGTACTTGGGTGACTACATTCAAGGAGATCTCTTTATAGCTAAAGAAGAAAACTAGAGCAGTGCCCAAGCCAAAAAATAAAGAAGTTCATTCACATGAATTAATTTCTGCCAATCTTGCATTTGCCTCTCAGGTGAGATTAACCTTAGTTCAGAAGACCTGCTCCAAACCTACAGACTTGAACCTAAAGGGACTGAGATACCGACATGATGTGAAAAAGTATGGTCATATGTGTCACTACAGTTCTATCAGCCCCAGTGTAAGCTTGGGCTTATACATACATTTTACAATACATTGCTACAACAATTTATTCTTTATAACTCAAGTACATCAGCCTTCCAGTTTTTTTCTTTATGCCTTCTAGGTTCATCTTCAATTTTTTCTCATTTCTACTCTTAAGTTCTTTACAGTGGGTAATTGGGAATCATATAAAAATCAAGTCCTGAAAGGTCAGAGAAAGACCAATTTTAATGAAAACAAAATTGAGACGGTTCTTGTCCTAGTAAATAGGGTGTGGTTTGGGATTGAAGGCCATGCATTCTAGATCCAGCTGAGCTTTTTATGACAGATATTACCAAAAGGAAGGTTAGAAGGAGGATTCTATAGAAGCTGGAGATGAGAGACTAGCAAATGCTATTTCGTGTTTCAGGAATTCACTGAGAGAATATATCCCTCTACTTCATAAAACAGTCCAATGATATGCTTGTTCTAGTCACTAGTGTGGCAGCCATTAAACCTTATAGGAGAGACATTTGGTATGGCTAGTTGTTACCGTGGTAAGCTCTGATTACACTCACATTGCAACTGCTAAACTCTATTTCTAGCCATATGTGCCTTTTCCATGGGCTCACCACACAAAATGAACTATGTGCAATAGATTAAAAGATAAGATGGTACTGAAACAATTGTGGGGCCAATTTATTTCACAAAGTCTTCCTTTTTCTTCCATTTTTAATTTCATTCTTTTCAAGTGTTCAGCTCAGTGTGAAGCAATTTCTTTTTAAGAGATCTCATTACTTTGTGTTCAGTATTCATAGTTTTTTAAATTAAAAATAGACCCTGATTATGAACAAATACAAGTTTTAGATCAGAAACTAAATCAATTTGGACAAAAAAAAAATATTTCTACTAGTTCAAATATATATTGAAATTAACATGAAATGAAATAGGAAGAGGGTTGAAACTGCCTACGTTTCCCCTTTATATTCTACTTGCATTTTATGGAAGCCCAAACAAAAAGCAGAAGAAGGCATGTCTCTGTTTAGTTACAGTCTTCAACAGAAAGACACCCACTGAAGACCTAAGTATTAAATTGTAGCAGAACAGATCTGCAAGTTTGGGTAATGTTTTATTGGATCAACTTTCAATACACAGATGGAATAAAATAGATGTCTTCACTTGTTTCAAAATCTTGCTTAGTGATAAATTCTCTGAATTACTTGGCAAATAGAGCTCATGCTTTGGGAAGTGACATTTGGTCAGTGAGCATCCTTAGCAAAGCTCAGTCAAGGCATATGAGCTACATATTTCTCCAAAGGCATGTGCTTTCCAAAGGGTCATGAAAGCTGGAGTCCTGGGCTATGATATCAGATACCAGAAAGCATCCTGAGATGTCCATCAGAGTAAACCTTAGCAGTGCCTCTTTGGAATGCTCTAAGAGTGGAGTGAAAAAGCTTAAATTAATACAATATTCATGCCCATGGAACCCATATTCTGTTTTCACTTTTCTGACTTCTAATTACTCTGCAAGGGAGAATAATCTAGAATATTAATAGATGCTGCATTTTCACACTGTTGGACCTGTTGAACTTTAATTTTTTACTATTTTACTCTCCTGATAACAATGATTCAGACATGGCAGCTGTAATCATGAAGGCATAGCTTCAGATATGCTTTCTTCTGACCTGCCCATGTTACTGAATTCAAATAACCAAAGCAGTACAGGGAATGTTTCCTCCAATATATTATCTCTGGTTACAGGAAACAAATAGTAATTAGGAAGCAGCAACAAGCACTTGTCACTCCTACAACTCCAGCATAGACAAGAAGACATCAGGTTTCAGGGAGATGTCAGATCAGACAAAAGCAGAGTAATACCAGTGTTCCTAAAAAGTAATCTTTGCAGCAACTCCTATACTCCACCAATCAGAGCACTTAATAAAATAACACCCAACTCTAAATCAGTAAAAACTAAAACTAAAAAAAAAAAAGGAAAAAGTATGAACTTTCAACATGAAACCTGATCTGTGATGAAAATCTCTAGGGCTCAGTCCATAGATGTAGGGAGATCTTGTTAATTTATTAGAAGTAACAAGCTTACCTGGGTTCATCTGCTGTCAGTTGATCAGTTTCCCAGAAGTGGGGTTCCTTCTCTGTGATGGCTCTTCAGAAGTGCTGTCTTTTATGTCTCTTTTTCTCCACAAAGCAAGCCAATTGGAGCTCTTGCAGCAAGCAGTCAAAGATAATGTCACCTGCAAATCAAGAGAGTTTTGAAGACAAGGACAAAATACAAAGGGGAGGTCAAGCATTCCAAGTGGTTCTTGAGAAAAAGATGAAGTGGTGGCTGTTGAAAACTATTTAAATGAGTGACTGAATCAGAGGAAATAGAAGATATTTTATGCATAATAATAATCACACATGCATACACAGAAAACGTAAAGGTCCTTACAGACAAGATGGAATGCATCCTTGAAAGCAATAACATCTTATGGATAGAGTCTTATATGCCAGAAGGGAGTTCTGCTATTCAGAAAGATTCTAATAGGATGTAGAATTTGTCCAACAGGAACTTTATGAAGTTCAACAAAGGCAAATGCAGAACTGGGCACCTGGGACAGAATAATCCCCTGTAGCAGAACAGGCTGGGCACTGGCCACATGTAAAACTGTTTTGCAGAAAAGGACCTGGAGATACTGATGAACAGCAAGTTAAGGATGGGTCAGAAGTGTATTCTTGCAATGAAGAAAGTTAACTTTAGACTGAGCTGTATTAAAAAAAAAATGTAGACAGCAAATCAAGGGAAGTGATTTGTGTGCTTCATTCAGCATTCGTACAACTGGAAAAGTCTGGTTCTGACTTGTCAGTAGCCCAATAAGTAGAAGAAAACAGTAACAAAATCCCTTTTCAGACTTCTCTTTAAAGTTAAGAACTGTCTTTTTGTCCATCATGTCTCCCCCACTTTGGGGGTCCTCCATTGGACTTGCTTTATCACTAGGAAGTCCAAACTGGACACAAAGATCCACATGCAGTTGTACAAATGCTGAATGCAGTATGAGAGGCATGGGACACAAGGTGCAAAAATGAAAATTCAGTAGATACTTTTTCACACCTTGAAGATGGCCCTAACCTTAACTGTCTCTCTTTTGGATCAAACGGTCCCCAGACTTCCAGACTTTTCTATTCTACTTACTTTTTTACTAAATTTACTCTGTGATTCTCTTTTGTTAAAAAGAAGAATTTTGTATTCTGGATAGTATTCCTGGTGTTACAATAAAGACAACCAGAAAATGTTTTTATCCTTCCTCATAGATATGTGAAGAGCTTTATCTTTTTTGAGATCAAATAAGCCCTGATTAATGGGATTGAAAAGTTTTCAAAACACAAAAAGAGAAAGTTGCCCAAAGCACATGGTTGGAAGAAGGAACCTCTGAAATATCTAAGGAAGTTGATATGTAGGAGTGTGAATAGAATAGGCAACTATGTATTTGTTTCTGAAAACTGCAGTGAAAGAAAGATTCCTAAAAAAAAGGAACTTCAAAATGGTTTCTTGGAAAATATGACCAGAATATGACTGAATAATTTGTATAGCACACTGTCAGAGATGAATCAAAGAGAGTAAGAAGTGTATGGAAAGTTGTACCTCTCTGTCTAGTAGTTCAGTCAATTCTGGAACTCTAAATGAGTGCTTCAAATCACCTTTTGTTCACAGGTAAAAATCTCATCAGTTTTGAGTTGTGCTCAGGAAATAGTGAATCAGAACTTAGCACCAGAGTCCTGTGTCATGGTTTAAATCCAGCTGGTAATTCAGCACTACACAGCTGTTCGTTAACCTCCTTCATGGTTTAGTGTGTGGTGTCCCTGTCCATGGCAGGGGGTTGGAACTAGATGATCCTGAGATTCTTTCCAACCCTAACTGTTCCATGATTCTATGAAACCAGGACACCCTGGCATCTCTATACAGGTATGCGAAAGTAAAATACAGGCAGTGTTTAAAACATGACTAATAATATCTGATTGCCTTCAGACATGTGGAAATCAGACAGGATAATAGCTACCGTCACTCTTTTCTCATAGGCAATAATTTAAACAGCTGGAAAAATGTCTTCCATTTCCACCTTACTTGCCCTTCCAAACCCTAGAATAATCAGAAGGAATGAAGTTGCATTCAGCAGGAAGATGCATTCAGAAAATTCTCCACCTGAATTCTTACCACCTGACAGATTTATGTTACAGATTGAAAAGTATGAAAAATAGATTATTAAAAGAAGAATACTTTATGCTGTCTAAATGGGATTAAGGCTTAATAAACATGAAGTCTGAACACAAATTCATGATGCTTGATATTTCCAAGGCGTTCACCTCTGTCATTCAGAGTGTTTATCTGTACAGCCAGATGAAATCAAGTATTAGCAGCAAGAAATTCTGAAATACCATGAAAGATTAGCCAATCTGTGATGCGGGAAAGAACAATTCAGTTCTGTGTAGAACTGACTGTAAACTGTAAAAGGAAAGGGAGTAACACATTGTTCTAAAAGTCTCTTCAATGATTTTTCATAAATACAATGGCAAAATTGGTGTGATTTTTTTCTTTTTTTTTTTTAAGAGAGATACAGTTAATTAAAGAAGTATTTTTCTTCAGCATTTCTCACATAAGTTTCCTGTCTATCATGCTATGCATAAAAAACTATAGATTTTTTTCTGATATGTGTAAGTAATTTTTTAAATCAATTGTAAAAATATGTACCTTAGTCAAGGTTCATTTCAGCAATTTTTAGGACTGTTATGAAGTCTGGAAAATCCCTTCATAACAAAAAGGATCTTCCTTTCTACTATAATTTAAAGCAGGAATTTTCACAGAGGAAAGGACATCCACTATACTCTGGATTTTTAGACGAACCATTCTGTGTATTTTGTTCCCCAATGTATGAGTATTTATAGAATCATGAAATGGTTAGGGTTGGAAGGAACCTTAAAGATCATCTGCTGTGGACAGAGACACCCTCCATTAGACCAGGTTGTTCAAAGCACCATCCAGCCTGGCCTTGAGCACTGCCAGGGATGGGGCAGCTTCAACTTCTCTGGGCAACCTGGTCCAGTGCCTCAGCACCCTCATAGTGAAGAATGTTTTTGCAAACATCTAAATCTCCCCTCTGACAGCTTAACGCCATTACTCATGGTCCTGTCACTATATGTCCTTGTACAAAGCCCCTCCCCAGATTTCTTGTGTAAAGCCATACGTTTGGATATAAGAAAAAAAAAAAAAGCTGTTGATACATAGTGAACTCACAGATAAATCACAGAACTTTTATAGTATTCAGGAGCACAGAACATGCATTCTGTTTTGTGCAGCTTTTTATGACCTCAGCACTGGTGGAATCAAATCATGCAGTTTCCACACATGCAAGCTCCCACCCCAGCTCTTGTGACCCTCCAAAATATGACACACAGGCAGTTGAGTCTCTGTATGCATGTCCTTTACAACCCTCTTATGTCATAGACAATTTTCCCTTGAAACCACCTGCAACACTCCCCTTCTCAGCTCTGTCCACCCACCACTCTGGACTCAAACAAGGTTCCGTCCTGAAGGGAAGGCAGCAGGTCAGAGCTGCAGGAAACATTGCAGCACCTGTGTGTCTTAAGCTCCACACCTCCACCCTCTTTTTTCCAAGCTCATGATACAGCCAGCTGTGTCCAAGGTGGTGGTAGGAGAAGGTCTGCCAGCTTGCCTTCTGCTACTGCTGCTGTGCTTAGCTTCAGCAGCCTGGGGAATGAAGGGATGCATGGCTGTCCCTGCTAATGTTGTATTTTTCCCTATCCGTCCTATTCTAAAGCCACGCAGCTACCAACACACACTGCGGTGATTATCATTCCTAATTCACAAATCACCAGGAACCCATTTCACCACTAACTCTATGCATTACTAGGCTCATTTCAGACCATCTGCCTTCTTGATATGCTAGGAGCTGGTAGCAAAGTTGCCAGTGTGGAAAGTAAATTTAAACTGATTAGTATTTTACTGTCTCTGAGCAAACACATTGCTGAGAGGAATTAACTGGAACCAACCTGGCAGAACAGTGTCTTCCTGTCTCATTGTACAACTTGGTCTACATCTGCAACCTACACATACTGGCTTAATCAACTTATGGGAACCTGTGACTAAAGTATGAGAGATATAACATCTGTTTAGGTCTGTTTCCCTCTCTGCTCTCTGGACACTCTGTAATGGTCTGGAAAAATTGTAGCAGACCTCATTCCAGATACTTGTGAAATGAAACAAATCAATACAGGCTTTAGTTTCCTTACATCCAAACGGAACCAGGATTTACCATGAAGTTCTAAAAGTGTAATCGACTAGGTTAAACTTTAATAGCATTACAAAAATAAAAATAAAATTCCATACAATTCCAAATAAATTTCTTAGGACAGAGACTGGAAAGTGTTGCAAAATTTGGAAAAAATGCTCTTTTTCTGCTTACATTTGTTAACATCCCCTACCCATCCCTAATTCATTGTTATAAAATCAGTCAGATGAGGTGAATCAAAACAGTAAATGCAGACAAGTTTTAAAAACTTTCTGTTGGTTTCTGAATATTTTGTTAAAATATCCATTTTAATTACTTGCTTACCTTAATGACAAGGGGAATTTTATTAAAAAAATATCTTTTTCAAAATGAGAATTAGAACATAATGCTACTCCAAGAAAACAATGAATTTTAAAAGTTCCTCATCAGCTTTTATTTTCAATACTACAGGCATTTTTATTTCTGTACCTATTTAGCATGGTAAAAATAAGCCTTTCATTTCCAGACAGGGAAAACTACTACAGCGTAAGCTTAAAAGTGACATTCTGGGATCGCTTCTGTCCCCAGAGCCATGACATAACCACTACATGGTTTGTCTTAGTGACATATCTCATTCTGCTATTAATACAACTGTCAGATATTTATATACTGTTTCATTTTTGAAATAAATTTTTAATCAACTATTTTACCAGGTAATGCAGGAGAAGCACATAGAGAAAAAAATATCACTTTTCAAGAAATAAATATTTGAAGATTAGCATACTTCAGTTTAGCTTAACTACCTTGTCTTGACTGAATTATTAGTAACAAAATAAGAGCAATGTTTGAGCAGAAAGGCTTTTATTTTTTTTTTAAGTTAATGGCATGTCTTATTGTTAAAAAACTTTTAAAAACATTTTCAGCTATTTAGTTATTTTCATTTTAAAGTTTTCTGACTAATTTTGCCTTCAGCTTTTTGGCTTTGTTGCTTAGAAAGGAAGGATGGTTTCCATCCATGTTTTCAGGCCTGAAGGCTTTCTTCACTGAGATTGTAACCTCCCATCAGTCTGCCACTCTGGGTGAGCCTGGCTTAAATAAATCTACCAATCTTATATGACATCATCATACTGGCTTCTTTAATAGGGATCTTTGTCATAAACATATGTTTAGACAGAACGACAGAATGAGAGGACACAGTCTCAAACTGTGCCAAGGAAGGTACAGGTTGGATATTAGGAAGAAGTTTTACATGGAAAGAACAATAAAATATTGGAATGGTCTGCCCAGAGAGGTGGTGGAGTCACCATCCCTGGATGTGTTTAAAAAGAGACTGGATGTAGAACTTGATGACATGGTTTAGTGGAGGTGTAGGGCATGGGTTGGACTTGATGATCTTAGAGGTCCCTTCCAATCTGGTAATTCTGTGATTCTGTTTCTAGTGAAAAAGACATTCAATTATTATAATTTTCATAAAGTGGAAATTTTGAGACACAGAAGCAAAAAATTACACTACATATATATTTTTTTTTTTTTTTTTTGCTCACACAAAACCAGCCACTGACACACAAGAAGATGGGAATCTAATATATGGAAAGGAAGGTTGATGATTTTTGTTTACCCATTTCAGATAAAAAATAATAGTTAGTTATTAGGTTCTGCATGCTTATTTGGAGCAGAGATGGCCTTACATTTTATTTTGAAAGTGTGGTAAACCACGCATTACAGAAGTAAAATAACACCCTTTTGTGAAGCTAGGCATCACCAATACCTTCTCAGACAAGTATTTTGAGCACACGGTTATATCTAGAAATTGACACTGATAAACCAAGTGGCCATCACCAGGCCGATCAAAAACTGAATTGCCAATTAACATCTATAAAATCTTGGTACACAATATGAGATGTCATTATGGTAGCCCTTCTTGTTTAGCAGTTCCATCATATAGAACTTTAAATTAATCCTTCAAAATCTATTATGAATGGATTTTAAGACATTATTTTATAGCATATATCGGCTGTTAATTCTAATGGAGACCAGGAATAACATGTGAGAGGCAGAGAGCAAATTTTCTAAGATGCGTTTCCACATGGTAAATCTTAGAATCTATAAAAATTCCAATTAGAAAAGAAACCTAATTAGCCTTATTTAAAATAAAACAGTACAGCATCTTCATGTAATTTTGTGAATAATTAAATTCAGGGCCTAATTATGTTATTTCTTTGCAATTCCAGTTGCATCCCTCATTAATGTCTAGATTACAGCTAGCTATTAATTGAACAGCAGTGAGATGAAAGACCTCCAGAAGTCCCTTCAACTAACACAGGCAGTAACTGCAGCCTGTCTGTGCTTTGCAAAGAGTTTGTCAGTCTCAGTGAGTTTCTGTAACCTTGAAGAGCTAACTTAAATGTAGCTTTAAATTGTTCAGACCATTAATTTTCTCTCATTCTGTTGAAAGTCAAGGAGCAATAAACTGTGCCTCATTAAAGGGCTGCAGACTTGCCGAGCTTCTCCACTCAGAACTAGGAGCCTGGTCTACCGTTGAAATCATGGGCTGTTATACAAAGAGCTGTGTTGGGACTGTCTTATTGCCAGCTCATGCCTCGATCTCTCTGATTAATATACATGTAGCAAAGTGAATAAATTGATATTTAAAAGTTACCAGGGTGGGGGCTCTGTAGCATAAAAGTTATCATAGAAACACAGAGTCTTTTGTGTTGGAAGAGGACTTTAAATGATCACCTAATCTTGCTACCTTTGCCATGGGCAGAGATATCTTTTACTAGACTAGGTTGCTCAAAGCAACATCCAGTTAGACCTTGAATGTGGTATCTACAGCAACAATTCCTATAAGTAACGATGACTGTTTGTTGTCAGTGAAATCTGTGCTTAAAAGCATGAGAAATCAAGTGTTAAATTAGGTGATCATTCTACTCTTCAGTAGAAGCTGATAAAAATTTTGGGTTTTACTTCTTATTCAAATTATGGTAGTTCAGGTATCCACAGAAAATTTTATAGCTCTACAAAAATATCCCAAATCAAAAAGAAAATAACAACAACAACAAAATCCAACAGCCTTACAGATTTTCATAGAACTGTTCAGGTGAGGTTCATAAGGGGTACAGAAGTTTAACTCTTTAATCATAGTGGTTTGGTGTCCCCTTGAAAATCTGTGAGCTAAACCTATTAGAACCTAACTGGTACAGCCAAGCAACTAGATGGTGCTCTCACTTTATAAGTATTAAATATCTAGATCTGAGGACTGTGTATTGCAATAACATTCACTTTTCTGGAAGCCCTCTTCTTCATTGCTCTCTTTTTGTCCACATTTAGAAAAGAAAGATATCTGTAATCATTTGCATGTGTCAAAAAGTAAGCTTTCATTTGAATCTAATTTTTCTATGCATTGTTTGTTTTGAACTTGAAACAATTGTTTTATAAAATGGTGGAGTTAGTATTTGTGATAGGAATGTAAAGAATACAATTACCTAAAGTTCATACACCTATAAAAAAGTATCAATATATTAGGCAAAACATGAGCAGGGACAAAAACAAATGAATGATCTCAAGTCCACAAAGATTTATGATGTTATGAAGATTTTTTTTTTTCATTCCATAAAATAATATTAGGCTTTGATATCTAATATGTGCAAGAAAATGCATAATGACAATCATTTGGATTCTTATTTGGACACTTTTCTGTTTTTCTTGACATCCTATGCTTTCCTTACTGGTACAAAACTTTTTGTTTGATTGAAGTGGAACTTAAAAAAATAACTACTCCATTTGTCAGGTAATTTAGAAGGCTTCTGTGATAACTGTAAGATGTAAAAATGTACTTCTCTAATAAAACAGTAAGTTTCCTACTTACACTGATCTCTTGGAATTCAGTAAAATGATCACATCTTGATTTTTGAACCAGTGCAAGATTAGCTGCATATTGATGGAGTTAGAAGATAGAAAGTTTAGGGTTTTTTGTTAGCAGTAAAATTCCAGTCGACTTCAGTTCCACATGTTCATGTGTTATCAGAAAAAGCAAGAGAAAAAAAAATCGAAATATCTAAAAAATAACTTTGGCTTCTAGGATGATATTTTGGGGAGAGTTTTTTATAGCAGGAAAAGAAAAAAAAAAAGCAGCTACAAGACAATGGTTTGCTTCAGATTTATTTTCAATCTTTATTCCCCCCCCCAAGTACACTTCACAGTAAAGTTTATTGCTTTTTGGACAATCTGAGTCTAATTTCAGTTCATCTGAGGTGGTAAACCTACTAGAGTGAAAGCAATTTTAACAATCCTGATTTTTTTCAGACTAAATTGTAGGGGATAAGTGCTGATTAAGCAGTTGGTCTGTTTGAAGTACTAGTGTATTTTAAACCTGGCTTTGGAGACAAGCTACCTAGAATATGGAGATTGTACTTAGTAAACTCTATAGATAGAAAAGCAGCAAAAACAGGATATATCAGTACTTCTTTGACCTCGGAGATGCTAATTCTTGTTAGTCTTTGTGGCTAAGCTGTTTGGAGCCAAGGCTGTTAAGAGCCTGTCTTTTCTTTCAGCAGAAAAAAATAACAGGACATTTAGTAATTTGAGTGGTTAACAGTAGCACAAGCAGAAAACGAGTTCTGCTCTCTAGCAACTAATAGATAACAGTGTGTTAACTATCTATTCAGAATAAGATTTACATATGGATTATATTAGATAAATTATATAGGTTATTTATATGATATACATGATATACTTTATATACTTGATATACCTCATACAGGTGATAGAGGTATAAAATGGGTGAAACCATAAAGTTTTTTATAATTAATTTTGTTTTCATTAACAAGAAGTACTTGAAAATCAATGCACTTCCTTACTAATTTGAGATGACTGAAAGGATGAAAATCATAGTAGTTAAATGACCATATGAAAATGGTTCAGTTGGTTCACAATGGTAGTAATAAAACATGAGCATGTTCTTTTTATATTACTTCTTTGAATTGTAATTAAAATGAAGTAAGCACAACTAGAAGCATAGCTGCACAGTATAAAAGATTATAGAGGTAAAATTATTTCTGTATGTAGTATTACAATTCAAAAAGGAGAAATATACATAACAAAGGCAACTTAAAAGTAAAAGGCTTGTAGGTAGCAAAGACAATGTCTAGATAATCAAAGCAAACGTGCAGTGCATGAAAAGGTCTTTACAATGGGATAAAGTAGTTGTTAAATATGGTATTCTTCAAAACATAGAAACTGTGTCCACCTAAGGGAAGTAGAGAGAGATATTGAAAAAAAAAATAAATTCAGGCTATAATCAAAAGCATAGTAAATCAGGAAGAAAGATGTTTTGATGATCAATTTCTTAAACTCATAAAGAGTATCAATATAGCTTATTTTTAAATACTTTTATGGCTGGGATCCTGCTTCTAAGTGAGAGAGGTGATCATTTAATTATGACATAAAGAGATCATTCAGTGGTGGTAAGGTCACAGTAAAAAAACAGAATTAATTATTTGGATCAGTATTCCCTATTGATGATCTCCCCACACCAAAGCCGTATCTTATTTAGGATGAGTCAGAGTTAACATCTCAAACATAAGGGTAATTATAAAAGGTTTTAGAATACAGTTGCAAGGTAAATAGCAGCAAACTGCCAAGACCAAATCATATTTGCCTAAAAGTTCCAAGGAAATCTAATGTAAATTTACCATCTTATGACTTGTGCTAAGTAATCTCTTTCTGATATAAATATCAGAAAGGTGGTAAATATAATGTAATTTTTGATAAAAGCCTCCATAAGAAAGTACAGTTGAATAAGCTTGACTTACAGACAGTCTGACTTCTTTAAAATATGGTAAAGAATATAATCAAAAATGAAGCAGGAAAAGTGGATTTCCAGGTTTTTTTTTTATAGGAAGAAGTCACAAACCTATTATTACATTTTGGGAAGTTTGCAGATATGTAGGAAAGCATGGTCCATCCAACATAACAGACTTCAACTACCAAAATCCTTTAGCATAAAGTCTTAAGAAAACAAGATTGGCAAAAAGTAAGAGAAACTATCTGAAGTGATAATAGCTAATACATTTCTGATTGGGCTTGTCTCTCCCTTTCTTTTTAAAAGAAGATACTGTAAGAGTACAGAAGGCACAAAAATAGTCTTGCAAGAATGAGTAAAATGTCACATAGTATCTACACAAAAAGAGATTCCTAGAGCTTCCTGGGGAAAAAAGAAAAGTCCCAAATCAACAACTGTGAGTTATAGCAGTGAAATATGAAGTCATGAATGGTTAGAAAGTGACTTAGTGTGTATTGAGTGAAAGCACTTGACAAGTTTAAACAAGATGAGTGTTTCTTTGTCCAAAGCAGAAACACAGGCCATTAGGATTTGCAGACATCAAAACAGTAAGTGGTATTAAAAGGGAGCTAGGTAAATTCATGACAGAAAATGGTCTGCTAATATTGCAAGTTCTGGCTTCCAGCCAATGGATTGACAGAAGCTAGAAAAGGATAACAGAGAATAATAGCACACGCAGACCTTGCACATATTCCTGCTTTCAGCATCTCCTATAAGAAGCCAGTACCAAAGACAGATTATTATGCAAGACAGACCTGTGGACAGTACACCCATTTTTATATCTGGTTCTACCACGGATTCACAAAACAGGACAGGCAAACTTGATAGTCTTTAATGGGTAGTCTAGTTTGGGAGCCTTTTCTGTAGACAAAATAATCTTGATACCCAAAAATAGACTATCAGAACATCTCTGTTCTTCACCATCTCCCACTTTGCCACCTGGGGAGCAACTTAACTGCTGGCAAACTATTACTGAAACTGGACAAATCATTAAAAACTCACCTTTGAAGCTACTCAGTGAATCAGACTTCCAGTTCTGTGAGCCTTTAGATAGCTGTTTCTTTTTAGAAAAGGGCCATAGAGTAAATTTTTGGTGTGCAAATGAGGCAGTTGTATTCAAAACACCATAAAAACACTGAAAACACTCAAAGTCACACAAAATATTTGGCAGTGCAGTTGACATATTGCAGTCATATAATAGATATCAAAATAAAAACAACAAATCAATCCAGCAGCCACTTATTCTCTTACTCTTAGCTGAGGAAAAAGTAGCTATACTTAGTTCTCATGTACTAGATACATAGTACATGCAGGAAAATGGTGAGAATTCTCAAGTGGTCTGTTGACTTTTGTGCTTCTGTGATTTCCAGAAGCCAAACTTAATTCTGAGAATTAGGTCTGAGTCTGGGCATCCAACTAAGATCTAACTCAGCAGCTTCTGAAACATTATGCTACTCGTCTTTACCATAAAAGAGGGAAAAGGAGATAAAATCTCCTTATTTTGTGGTGTACTCCTAAAAGCTTTTACATTGCTCCAGCTGAAGCGGATTCTATCCTACAAGAACTGCTAACAATTTCAGAAGTTGCACACCTAATGAACAGCCTAGACAATATAAGAATTAAATAATACAACCTAAATATCAAATATTCAAAAACTCTTTTCTAAAAATGTGTAGAAAATTTATTTGTAAAAGAATTTCACCAATAAATTTATGAATTAATAACTTCCAGAGAAACTGTGGTTTGAAGTTCTGTATTTTTAATATGACCTTATTTCATGATTAGTCCTCTCAAGGCCAGTTTGAGGGGTAAAACATAACTGATACAACTGACAATATCAATATGGTTGTGTTTTTTGAGTAGATTAACAGATTATAATTAGAACAACTCAAACAATTTATAGGTCACATGCATTATTTTCTCTCAAGCAGACTACAAAGTACACTACCAGGAGTCTTCAGCTGAAGAACAGCTGTTATAGATAGGATTAATCAGTAAATTGTGTTGTCCTTCTTTCTAGATATTTTTTTAGCTTTTTATTTCAAAAAAGATTACTCCAAATCAGAAATTCTGTGTGCAGCTTGTTCTGTACTGTTTGATTTTTGTTTAAGTAGAATTTGGATATTCCTTAGAAGGCATACACTTTCCACATAAATGCTCTGATCAAAACTAATTTCCCAAGAAATAGTATGATATATGTTTTTCACTAGCCATAGTTACAGGGCATTCCCTTGAAGATCTTATGCAAAATTAGATTCCCAAATATCATACACAGCAGGAACATCAATGTCTATTTCCCACTTAGCTAAAAAAGCCAAACAAAATTCTCAGGAAAAGAAACTCAAAGCCTCCATTATAACAGATCTGCCAAGGATGTCTGCCAAAAGACCAGATGCTCTGGCTTGGAAACAGATATAATTCACAGTATTTGCCATCATTTTCTGGTTGATTTTATTTCCACCTATTGGTGGAGAGTGAGATTTGAAATACTTGCTTGTGTTAGTACAGAAACTCTTAAAACAGTGGTTAAAATATTTAGATTATAATATTTTCTTAAAAGAAAAATCTTAATAGGAAAGTATTTTAAGGTTCACATCAGCAGAAAAATAAACTGCTGAAAGTGTTTTGCTATCAACATTACACAGTCCTAGCTAATTAGTTTTACTGTACAGTCAAAATTGTGGTGTATGATATCTAGGACATCTGTATTAATAGCTAACAAATCTTTTGTGACTTCTAGAGACAGCTGTCAAAAGGACAAATATACTTGTGTTTTCAAAGCAGTGACATTTTGGCCAAAACCTTTATGAAACACCAAAAAGTATGTTTATTAGGCTTTTATATTCCAACACTGCCTGTATGCCACAATCTTGTCTCCTCATGTAAAAGAAAGCATTACTTGAATGTACACCTTACAAGGCATAATGACTAAGTGCAGGGCAGATTTCTGTTATGTTTCATTTTCCTCATTCAAAACTTCCACAGAAGCACATCCTGTGTAGACATATTCTTTGTACAAGTCTATCATAAGGGGAATTAATTTTACAGGAAAATGTGCATAAAGACTGCAGTAACCAGTAACATAAACAGTGAAAGAAGACATATATTCTTGTTTATATTTACTTCGATACAAATTTATTGCACTGCAAATTAAATGCTAATCACATTAACATAAAAATTATTACAGTAAGCATGTAAATAGAAATTGCAGAGTATGTCTAATATAAATTCATCCCACTGCTTTATCAGAGAATACAAGTCTATAGGCAACCCACTTAAAGTGGCTTGAATAACCTTACACTATAGAGTTTCAGATATGATCATAGAACCATAGAATAGTTAGGGTTGGAAAGGACCTTAAGATAATCTAGTTCCAACCCCCCTGCCATGGGCAGGGGCACCTCACACTAAACCATGCCAGGCAAGCCTCTGTCCTACCTGGCCTTGAACACCACAAGTGGTGGAGCATACATATCTTCCCTAGGCAACCAATAATCAATTAGAAACAAATCCTTTAAGTATCTGTGGTAGGTTTGGCACTCACCAAGTGCAATAAAAAATCCTTAATAACTTTCCTGTTAAACTCAATAAAGATATTGCTTGTTAAAGAAATAGTTAATCCAATAGAAAGTTTCCCTTAACTCCAACCCTGGAATCTCTCAAAGAATAAACTGAAGAGATTCTTTGGAATTAAGTTTGACAATTTTCTAGAAATTGGATCCATTCAGATCTTAAGGCATTTTCAGCTGAAGACTGAAAATTAAAGGCTTCAGACCCTGTTTGTAGAAATGGTAAGTGAAAACTGAAAAGTAGGTGCTGAAAATTGAAATTGAATTGAAAAGGAAAATTCTGAATCTTCAGATAAATCTAATTTTGACATGTCTACTGTCAACAATAGTTCAGTGCAGATTAAATTCTCTTTATCAAGGAACTTGACATAAGCTATTTCTAAAATCTACCTATAGGAAGGCGTTACAGCCCTTGGAGACAACCTGCCATCAGGTAAGTAGTTGCCTTCATGAAGCTCTGGGAACGTGAAAATAAATATGCCTACTTCTAAATTCACCAGTCCTTGAATATTGTACCATCCTGCATCTTATTACAGCTTTATTTTGCCCTATCTTATATGTAAATCATGGAAAAAATAGAGCTCCTTGAAGTTAACTTTCACACTTTTATCAAGTCAACTCTAAACAAAAGAGTAGAGTGAGGACTTGGTTTCACATTTTTATCTTTGTTTTTCTTAGCTCTTCTTCAGGAAAGTCTGAGTAAGCTTAACAAGGTTCCTCAATTTGAAAATATGGTTTGAGGCTAGCAATGTGAACTGAGTTCTCCCCCACCTTCAAGAGATTTGCATTTCATGGTATCAGCTGTATCAGACATAATTCGCATCCTGTTTAATGTGACATTGTTTCATTTAATCTAAGTAAAAAAAAATCCTTTGATTACAACATTCTTCAATAAGAGTGAAAGTCTGGGTAACACTAAGGGTTAAAATACTAAAAGTACTAAAGTACTAAAACTGTACTGAAAGGTAGTGCATTATGATCTGTGGAGCATCTTTGATTTGATGGTGGTTCTCTAAGAGGAAATTAACTGAAGGAATACAGTGTAGGAATAATTTTTATTTAGATATTAATGAGAACTTTTTAATGGAACAGCTTTTACTACTGTTAAGTATTTAGGTTCATCAAAACTTTCCTCATCAAAAGTAGGATAAGAATAAATTTTAAATCCCAATTAATTTATTTGAAGTGTGTACTTGGTTTCAAATGTATGCTGGACTACAGATGAACTGATGAATTTTTGATCAGATAAATTCTATCACTTTAATTATTTTCAGCATATTTTTTATTGGCAGGTTCCCTTTGAGTATAAAGAGCATCCGTTAATTGTCTTCATTAGCAGAATGCAATGTCAACTGCAAAATTATGAGTTGTTAATATAAAGCACCTAGAACTTTAATGAGCTGCTTGTGATATCAATGGAAAAAGGGTAATTAATCATGTCTAATAATCAAAGTCTTACATCAGCAGAAAAAAAGTCTAGATATTTCATGAAGTGTTAATAGTGTAAAGAAAGTAATTAATGGCTATCTTTCTTAAATCACATTAAGTAGTCAAGTGTTCATTAAAATAGTTTTTTTTAATATAATTACAGCAACAGTATAAAAATTAAATTTTATAGTATAGCATAAAAATATTATAGGTTGTCTAGATATTTTCATTGTTCAACTCTAACTTCCTGTAAGAAGACTGCTGTCATAAGGTCCAGAATTTAACGGTACCAGCTGGTTATATTACAAAAGCTAGGGTAAAAAGTCAATCTCATGTTTCTTGTGACTGCAAAACTTCTTTGGCAAGAAAAATGTCTGCTATTTTTCCAGCTGGCAGAATCCATCAGATGTGGCTTGTCCTAAACTGATGATTTACAAGACAATAACTGAAAGACATAGTAGCCTTATATTCTACAGAAGCACTGTCCAATATTTCATTCTGTGAAGAATGAAAGATCAAGAGCTGTAATGAGTCAAGCTTCAGAATTACAGAGTGTATTTTATTTTTTCCTCAGAGAAAGAAAAAGTGCAGTTTTCATTAGTCCTGACAGGAATGCAATGGTTTTACAATGATACACTATGAAAACACACTCAGTGAAGATTTGAAATATATCTCCTTCTTAGGGATTTGAAAACTGCTCCACATGTTATCCTGGAGATTCATCTGCTGTGTTTGGTGATTCGCATGCTTCCAGCAATGTCTTGGAATATATGTATAGGCATTTGAAAAGTTGAGGCCTGATCCTGCAAAGGTACACACATACAGATGCCTTTGCAGATCTCAAACTCCTAAGAATAATTATTCTATGCTTAAGTTGTGACTGTACAGTTTTTAGATTAAAAGTCTTGTACAAATTTTAAAATTCATTACTTTACTGGTAATACATTAAGCAAAGCCCATGTGAGCGGACTTACTTTAGTTTATCCTTGAGAATAAAGTTTTGCATTCTAACTGTTGTTCCTAGAAACACATTGATGAAGACAGAAATATTTAAGTATATATATATTGAGTAAAAGGCCATGTTTTTCTCAAGCAGAAAGCTGGCTGAATACTAGTCATCTGCACCTTAATGATCTTTTCTGAAGATTCTAGAATGTTAATGTTCAGGGACAGAGATTGTTTACCTGCATCTCACCTCTGTATTTTTCAAACTGTGTACAGCACTACCATAGGAATGTTGTTTGTATTAAAAATCTTCACATAGAAATCTGCCAGATCACATGATCAACTTGTTACTTCCTAACCCATCATGACAAAACAGATGAGGTTTGCTATACATCCCATGAAGACCAGAAAGCTAAAGGCAAGCCTTTTCTGTCTAGTACTCAAGGGAAGGCCATTTGAAAAGAACTAATTTTGTGTCCTCTCTCCCTTGCAGGTAGTAAGTAATACAAATAAACCAAGATAAACAGGTATTGGAATAAACCTGACCCCAGCATCCTCTCGTGGATATAAAAAATGTAGAGTGACACTTCTAGACACCACTGGAGTAGGTGGTATTACTGATTGTCATTTTCAGTAATTTAAAATATTCCTATATATAATATTTCTATGTATAATATTTCTAAATTGTCATATATATCCATAACATTTTCTGTAACCTAGGGGTAGGAATTTTCTCCAGTGGTGTTCTATGGGTTTAAGGAAGCGACATTTCTCTTTTGAAAACCAATTCTGGCATTTTATTTACCTGATATTTGTGTGTATGTAAAATAAACCAATGCTGTTTGCCTGCCATGAAAAAGAATAACTGGACTTTTTTTCCTTCTTCATAGAATAAAGGCTAACAGAAATGTGCATTTGACTTAAAGTCTTATTGAAGAGCTTTTCTTTCTGAAACAAGTTAATAGCTTATGCCAAGAGAGTCAGCACTGATGTGGGACTGGGGATGATGGAGGACATTCTCCCAAAATATGCTATGTCAAAGTGTCAAAGCTTTTAGTACAACAAAACATATTTTCTCAGGCAGTCACTTAAGATGATCTTCCTACTTCTGCATGAGCATGTTTGATAAGGGTTTAGCCATTGCCCTTTCTGGATGTCCTAGGTTCAGCAGTAGCAGTCATTTTTCTCCTTCTTAGTAGCTGGTGCAGTGCTGTATTTTTGACTTTCAGCCTGGGAACAATGCTGGTAACACCAATGGTTTTAGTTGTTGCTCAGTAATGTTTGGTCTGATTGAGGACTTTCTGAGTCTCATGGTCTGCTGGGGAGGAGGAGAAGCCAGGAGGAAGCAGAGACAGGACACCTGACNGTGCAACACTATGTTTTTGACTTTTGGCCTGGGAACAGCGCTGATAACACCAATATTTTTAGTTATTGCTCAAATGTTTAATCTGACCAAGGACTTTGTGAGCCTCATGCTCTGCCAGGGAGGAGGGGAGGCCAGGAGGAAGCAGAGACAGGACACCTGACCCAAACTGACCAAATTGGTATTCCATACCACAGCATGTCATGCCCAGTATATAAACTGGGGGCAGTTACACAGAAGGGTTAGATCACTGTTCAGGTCAGGCTGGGTATCCGTCAGTGGGTGGAGAGTGGTTGTATTCTCTTCCCTTGTTATTTCCCTTATCATTATTGTTGTTGGTGGTAGCAGCAGTGATTTGTGTTATACCTTAGTTACTGGACTGCTCTATCCCAACCTGTGGGAGTTACATTCTTTTGATTCTCCTTTCCATCCCTCCGGGAGAAGGGGGGAAAAGCAGGGGGCGTGAGAGAGCGACTGCGCGGTTCTGGGTTGATGGCTTTGCTTAAACCACAACACTGCCTCAGAACAGCCCATGACAAGAAACTGTACTTTAGGGGAGAGATAGCAAAGGCTGAAAGCTGGCTTTCCTGCAGCATGGAGCTCTATCTGCAAGGAAGCACATGGTGTGCACTTTCATAAATGTGCGTTTTTTGATGTGGAGAGAGGCATTTTGACAATCTGCTTTTGAGGCTACATTGTAAGGGGCTTTATTTCATTCCAGTGCCTAATGATAAAAGACTTCAGAACATGGAATAGTGTCAGGAAATGAACTTCTCAACTTCTAGTCAAGTTTGCCTCATCCCACTTTGACCTGCTCCATTCAGATTAGATTATTTTCAGCACATAATTATAGGAAAGCAGAAAAATATAACAAATACTTCACAATATATGGTGTCTTTTTCAACATCATTATGCTGTACTGTTACCTGTTTTCATTTTCTAATTTTATTTTTTAATTTTTAATCTTGTGTTTCACTTTTTGTGGTATGACTTAAATTAAAATAAAATATTACAGTCAAAAAACAAATTACCTCTGGTGACAGCATCTAAGTTTTCCTTATATTTTTATTCTTTCTCTGATCATTTCCTCAAAGCATTGAAAAGGGTCCTTTGTCAGTCAATCATAATGTTGAGATCTTCACTTGATCTAATTACAGAATTCAGCATGTGCCACCCAATATATATTATTAATATTTATTTACATACTTTCCCATGTTTGTTGTTTTCTTTATTTTCCTTAATGTTTTAAAGGTCTGCTCATTGTCTAGACCCAACAGTCAAAGATCTGATTCTCTTAAAATCCTTTCTTACCTCTGTGTTTTTTTGTGATCTTGTCAAGTTACTTGTATAGTCAATTCTTCATTTACAAGTCTTAAGGTCTTTGATACCTACTTACCATAGTGAGCTAACACATCACTTTAAAGAGTATTAGGCTTCCATAAGTAAAGGACACCATATAAATATTATCATGGTCTTTGCAGACTTTCCCTAGAAGGGTATCTGAAGGGGGCCTATAAGGATGCTGGGGAGGGACTCTTCATTAAGGGCTGTAGTGATAGGACAAGGGGTAATGGGTTCAAACTTAAACAGGGCAAGTTCAGGTTAGGTACAAGGAAGAAGTTCTTTACTGTAAGAGTGGTGAGGCACTGGAATGGGTTGCCCAGGGAAGCTGTGAATGCTCCATCCCTGGCAGTGTTCATGGCCAGGCTAGACAGAGCCTTGAATGACATGGTTCAATGTGAGGTGTCCCTGCCCATGGCAGTGGTTGGAACTAGTGGAACTAGGGGTTGGCAGAGGGTTGGAACTAGTGATCCTAAGGTCTTTTCCAACCCTAACTATTCTATGATTGTATGATAAGTATCATATACAAAAATAATATCTATAAAATAACCCGATCATATTAAAAAGATAATTTATAATTTATAACTGTAAAGCTTTTGTCTGTGTTGTGTTATTTTTCATTGTCTTTGTTTATTTTCCTAGGTTTTCATCTGCAGAAGCTTCATAGCTTACCCTGAAATATCTGTTGAAAGAAAGTCTTAGGATATTCTTCTGGTGCAGTACTTTTTAAATCGCATATTCTGGTGAGCAGTTTGGATACATAAATCAGGTTTGGTTTTAACAGGCTTATAATAGGTGTTCCTAAGGGTTTGTTACAGTTCAGTTTTTGAAATTTTGTTTTCTTCTTAGACACAGATGTCTCTAACTACCTACAAAAAGTTTTCCAGAGTCCTTGAGTTAAACATAATGTTGCATCATATTCTTCCTAGTAATAAGAACCTATAGGAAGAAATAATTTAGGAGCATTTGTTTGCTTATTTTTATGGCCATTGAGCACCTAACCCCCATGTATATTACACTTGATTGTTTACATTTATGGACCATTTCTATGGCTCTAGCCTGGATACTTCTTCTCAGAACCGACTCTTCTGTACTATCCAATGTTACACTGTCCTCTTTTAAGCATGTCAGAAATGAGGGTCCACAGTGTTGTGGGCAAAGTACCTTATTCTCAGCATTATCTTTCTTAGAAATCTGCATTTATGATGTCCTAGTCTTGGATAGTGTGCTTGCCATCAGATTTGGAAGATGATTGACTAAGATTTATTCTTCATATTAAAACTATTCAATGTTCAATAACTTAATGAAGTGTGATTCCTTCAGTTAGCTATATCCCCTGAACAGTTATTAGAGGAAAATACATTTGAATAAACCAAACAATTTATGAATTAACTAGCTTTAGTAAATAATCAAAGGTAGCACTCACAAAATCAGGTTTTAATAAATTAGAAAAAGAAGGAATAGGAGAAATGATGTAATGCCGTTTTTGGGAACAGCTCTGAAAAATCATCTCACCAATTTGCATATTCATTACCAGCTATGTCCATACAGTCTTTTAAATGCAGATCCACAGTAACCTCAAGTTACTATAGTCTATTGGTTACTCTTGTTTCATTAACACAGCAGAATTGAATTCTGTTTACTTAATGCTAACATGTCCTTATTCTGAAGGACTTCTTATTTTCATGCAATTGAAGTATAACTTTTGATCTCCTACCTAAACTACAGCTTCATAACATTTTATTTTTTAAAACATACAAAGTTCCCTTTAGGCTTGAGACTTACAACCTTACACTCTATACCCTTTGCTTCCTAGAATTTATTTTCCTATATTTTAGCTAATTTTTCACCTTTCTTATTTATTCCTCATAAAAGATTGATTTTTGCTCTCCTGAAAAGAAATCTCTTGTCACTGACTTCATTTTCATATAATCTTACAGATGAAAGCAAACAAATAATTCCTTCACAAATTATTCTTTATCTAAGAGTTCAATCAATAAATACATGTTATATCAACCTGAGTGACAATTAAGATAATAAAACAAAGGTCCTTGAAGAAAGAATGCTAACACTTTACCATTCCATATGCCGCTATGGGTTCTTTGCATCACAAAATAGGTTTAAACGCAAATATTTTGTTTCTCTATCCTTATAACTGAATTCTAAGTCAAGACAATCATCGATATTTTCAAAAGGATTTATATCATTAGAGTCACTTATCTCAGTTTTGAAAGTTTTTTCACCGTAAAAGTAATGTTTGGGTTACATTTAAAGTTACTGAGGCAATACAGTGGGGTTTGTGGGTTTTGGTTTTGTTTATTCTTTTGTTTAATTTTGATTTCCTCAGTTAACATCTACCTTGAAAAAAATAAGATAATAATAGTCTTTTTCCAGTTAATTTGCAAAAAATCTTGCTATTCAGAAACTAAGTTTGTTCTGTTTTCATAACAACTTTAGCTGATAAGACTTATGTCCAAATTCAACTCTGAAATAACAGGATATCATTGCCACACTAACACAAGCAAATTTGAACGGAACTTGAAAGCACTTTTAGTTTGATCTGCTCAGGTTACTTCACATAATACCCAATATGCTTTTCAAAGAGACTGAGTTAGGAAATGTTTGCTAACTGCTAGGTAGGAGGCAAGTGGCATAAAAATTCCACAGAGACTATCCTAAATGGTCAGCAGTGAATAGGAAATAACTTATACACCTTGTAACTTATACACCTTGGGTTTCCTGCATTTAAATAGATGCTGCATTTGCCATGTTTTCAGATGCTCTCAGTTAATTTAGATTTTAATGCACATTTAAATTTAGAATATTTGTAAAGTTTATTACCTTAATAAATGAGTCACAGTATCTACAGGTGGGTTGCCAAGCAAGGTAATCTCTCTTGCTGTTGGACTCCCATTAGAAAATTGATGTATATATAAAATAAGTTGTGTTATAAGTACCATCAGGGAGACTGTGGCACAGATGGGAGGGAGGCAGAACTCAGCATGTATGCCATCTACTATGAATTCTCTGAGATTATGAGAAAGAAAAGCAATGAATAGAAATATCCTCAAAGCTGGTATCGATACACTTACCTTCTCAGTCATGACTGAGTATCCACAACAACCATCCCTGCTCCCTACCACCTTGAGTTCAGACATGATTTTTCCTACTTGTTTGAAGTAACTTCCCTTGACCTACTGGTCACAATTCTTTTGATGCAGCCTGGGATACAGTTGGCTTTCTGGGCTATAAAAGCACGCTGCCAGGTTGTGCTAAGCTTCTCATCAACCAGTACCCACAAGCCCTTCTCCTCAGGGCTGTTCTCAATTGAAAAGTAGTCTCTAATATGTCCATTAAGCTCCTGATTATAAAGGTAAATATCATCCTTTTTTTCCTTGGTTACTTGATTTGAAATAATAATAAAAAATATTAGATGTCTGATTTGCAAATTCAGTCTTTTACATAAAAAGTAGAGTGGTTTATGCAGTAATGATAAAGCAATTAAAAATATGAAAATAACTTTATTAGAAACTCAGTTTCTCTGAGTCAGATGAAAAAAAATAATGCAATGACTAGACGTATTTGGGCCCTCCAGGGTAAACATTCTGAAATAATAATCGCTCTCTTTTATCTGCAGCTAAAACTGAGACAAGCAGTAATGTCCATAGTAATTATACTGGCTTAGTCATCTGCAAACACTTCTGGCAATCAGAGCTGAAGTTCCTAAGAAAGTGTGAATCTCCCTTGGCTTCCTCCTTCTAGCTGGGGAAGCTGCTGCTCCAATTGCTCAAACATCTCCAGAGATACACTGATAAGTGAACAGAAGTTATTGCAGCTTCCAGTACTAGAAAGGTGATGGGGACACCCACAAGGATGAACCTGGCAACTATGTTTGTTCACTCAGTCACTATTTGGGAGAAATTCCTGCCTCTACCTGGAAATACAGGGCCCTTCCCAGACATGCCCCTATCTTCCGGATGACACAACTTGCCCTGTACTTAGCTTAGTGTGGGTTCACTGACCCTTTAAACCAAGTTCATGCTCTAGAGTATTGTATATCATTCTCTAGATTTGAAAGTAATTCTTTGTGACAGATTAATAAAACATTTATACTAAGTTGATTACACTCATCTCAGTGCCAAACTCCTGCAGCATATAACAGCCAAGATTATTCACATACGAAGTGCATTCCAGCTTCAGCTGCAGAACACCAGAAGGCTTGATATAGAAAACAAAGGATGATAAGACTCATAAATTGCAGGAAAATGAACCTCTGGGAAATCATTCCTTTTTATACTATGTAGTTTGTTTTGTTTTGTTTTGTTTTTTTCTTGTGGCTATAATAAATCTTATATCCAAAAAAAAACCCAAACCTATTTAACCATTTGAACTGATGTGGATACCTAATTTATTGCCATCATAATGATTAAAGCTTATGCAGCTGATAGAACTGACCAAATTTTTACTGAGGGTTTTTATGGTAAATCAAAACTTTAAACAGGGACTGATTGTTTTAAAGCACTTAATTGGAACAAATAAAAGCTTATTAATTTTCTTGGTTTACTTATATATTTCATATTTAATTATGAAGTGCCACACTGAAAGATCTATACAAAGATTTCTTAGAAAAGCTATTTCACAGGAAATATTGTCTCTTCACTCTGTTGTGAAATGCCTCACAGAATAAGACTTCAGGCTCTTCTGGTATTGTTAGTTCTAGCTGCAAGGAACAACAATCACAGTACTTGCTAAATTACTGGTTAACCATTTGTGAAAAGGATTGTATGAAATATTCAATAATTACTTTTTGCACAAATTACATGCATGAAGACCTGTGTGTCTGTATGAAACATCTTCATCCAACTGAAGCACATTGTTGAAGACAGCGGCACTAACCACTTTCTGCAGGAAAATGAGTTATATTAGCTGGAAACTTTTACATTGTCAGAGTCTTAAACTGATTCAGAGCCCACTTGAGTAGTAAACTCCTCTGTTAGTAACTCTTCTCTTAATCACCAGGTTTTAAATTTGCATGGACATAACAGGGATTTTGGTGTCTGATTCCAAAAACATAAATCTCCAATAACTACTTGTCATGTAGCCAGCACTAGAGGTTATTAAATTCATCTTAAGTTCCTGGATCTGGCTGCAAACATCCATATTTTACATTGGAAGTTTGGAATGACAAAAGCAAGTCCCTGGGGACCTGCACGTCCATTGTTCCTGTAGGGAGCTTCTGCTCACATCCCAGCTCTCCCACAGCACTCCTAACCATTGTTATTTGTTGTGAGAGGGTAAAGGAGATATTTCTGAAACTTAAATTATCAGCACTCTTTTTGAAGACATTAGATGATTTTACAAAAAAACTTGACACTTTTTAAACTTCTTTCACGCATAGCATTTGCTTGCCTAAGGTCAGAAAAGGGAGCCTTCCCCCTATACAGTGAATTAAAGAAAATTCTTCTGCTGTGTCCAAAACAAGATATGTGGTTTGAGTTTCCACACAAAAAATGTTGGCCTTGCAAAAAATGCTTACAAAAAAGTTTTAAAATTCCCAATAAGGGAAAAAATTGCAAGAAAAAAGAACTTCCACAACCATTTTCTTCATGAGAGAAACACATCAAAAGGAAGCATTTAGCTTTGTTCTCTTCGCTAAAGTACAGAAATCTCATCTTTGTCAGTACTGTGCTCAGGAACAAGGTCATTCTGGTCAGAGAAAACCAGCTCCTGATGTATCCTGAGCACATGTGGCCTCTTGCAGGCTGGCACCAGTAGCATGTGCTACTGTGGGTGTCCTTAGACCTCCTGGGCACTTACAGACTGAGTTACCATGGTAGTTCATTTGTGCCTGTCCCGACAAGGAGCAAACGTAACATATCTGGGCTTCCACTCTGCTATTACTTGTGTAAACATCTCGCACAAGAACAGAACTGTGACTCAAGCAAGCAATACGCCTCATCTTTTCTAATTTTGAGTTTTACCTAAAATAACCTTTTCTGCTTTTCCAGTCAGAGCAATTTTCTAAGACTTCTCATTTCCTTTCCCTTAAGGTAACTCAGAGGAGATATGGAAAAGAAGTATTTCTTTAAAGAAACTAATTTTTGACTCTTCATAAAAAAAAAAAATCACATGTTAAAACTGAGTGCTGAATAAACTGGGGGGATCAGCTTGTTTGTTGGTTTTAAAGGGAGTTTATCATCCAAGCCGAGAAGGAAAATTAAACTTGGAGTTCCACCCTAGTGACAGAGGCAGACTGCAATGCAGGATATTTGCATTTAATTCTGTATTGTACTACCAACTTCCTCTGTGAACCCAGACAAATCATTTCGCCTATCTCCCCTTTTTCCTTAATTATAACACCAAGTTACTCCTGTTTACTTACACTGCTAAATTTCTCCAGCTCATTATCACGTTACCTAGTCAGCTTGTCATGATTTAGAAACATAATTTATCCCTTACTATGTATCTGCTTTGCCCCTGCTAAGCACTGGGACCCAGCAATAATCATCTATTAATATTAGATTCTTGAGGTTGCAAAGGGCTTCCCTGATGACCACAGAAGCTCTTACATTTCTGAGAATTCAAAGACCTTAATCTGAGATAATTAGCCTGATCTTAATCTAAATTTAGTTACATTAGATACCAAAACTTCATTCAGTTTCTTCTCACATAATCTTTTCCCTGCTCACAAAGTGCACTAAGGCTGCATAGAACATCCATGTTTTCCCCTATGACTTTCCCCTTAGACTATTCATGTTCCATTAGACCAAAAAATGTTGATCTCTTCTTTGTCACTCACAAGAACACAAGTATTTAGGAAAATGCTTCTTAGAGATCAAAAACCAGGTGACTGAATTATTTTCAGCAGTAGTGTCAACTCTGCAGGCCAGAATTAATCATTTATGAATAAATATTAAAATAACCTCAGAAGAGTCTTCATTCTTTCATATGGAGAACAAGAAAACGTGTATTTCACATCTACAGGAAGTGAGCTGTGTCTCAGTCTTAAGACAATAAGCTCATCCTTCTTTTTAAAGGTAATGAATATAAAGCAATCCAGATTTTTTATTATTATTTCCAGGTACTTTAAAAAAAGACAGAAAGTCTTGTGCAATTTTAGTGAAACTGTGATCTGAAATAGCCACTAGCTCAGGTCATGGCATTGAATAGCTGAGAAAAATTTTGAGTAAGCCTGAAGTTATCTTACAAGAAAAAAAAAAAAAATAGTGTCTTTTTATTTTTTAATTAATCTTTTTGAGTAAAATGCACTTGATTTTCTCCTTAAAGGAATGAAGCTCAGGTCACGCAGATTGCTGCACAGACTTTAGCCCATGTAGCTCACCTATGGTCTATCTTTATAAACATTTTTCAACAAAACACAGTATAGCTAATGGATTTTCCATACCTGTCAGCCATGTTGACCAAAATTCTTGAAATCTTTCTTTGCTGCTCCTGAAAATCCTCTTCTCTTATGAAAATAGCACTTTTCTGCAGAATATCACTCAATATTAGGTTCTCCTAGAACACTGCAAACGCTCCTTTTTTCAAACTGACATAAAAGCAATGCAAATATCTGAATATAAATGCATGATTCTCAAATTATTCTTCAGTCAAAAGATTCTGTCAAGAAATAGTACAGGCTTAATAATTTCTTTTCTGTGCTCATGATATTTTCTTAAGATTCTGAAATTAGTATCACTAATAAACACTCTTTCTTAGCATTTGAGCATTCACCACACCCTACTGAGTAAGAATAATTTGAATGTGCTATGGCTTTTGCTTGACTTGGAGCATATGTGCCTCTCAGGTACATGTAGAATATTGTTGTACATACTGTGATAAACTAAATAAAAAGCAGTCAGATCCTAGAATCCTTTTTGGTTGAGATTCTAAGCAGTTTTTTCAAATATGTGCAAAACTTTATATTTGGACCAGGAAATAAAGAAAACTGGAATATACCCAGAATTATATCTAGCAATCTGTCATGCGCTGCTGCTGCAAATGACTGCATAACGTCGTTAAAAGGCCTCTCTCAAGAAGTCTCTCTATTTTGACTGGTTTTATTAATATTATTCCAGTTTGTATTACTGACTGCCATAGGAAAAATAATTGTGTATGCAATTTATTATATTTTGAAATTTCAATAAAAATAGTCCACTGATTTTCCTTTGTTGCTGGCTGCCAGTGGACATCCATCAGTTTGTTATTGTGTGAGAATACAGCTCTTAGCTGCCAAGGAATAAAGAACAAAGAAGCTCCTGTAGCATTGCATGCTGCCTCCCTAGTGCTGTCGTCATAGAATCATAGAATAGCTAGGGTTGGAAAGGACCTTAAGATCATCTAGTTCCAGCCCTCCTGCCATGGGCAGGGCCACCTCACACTAGATCATGTCACCCAAGGCTCTGTCCAACCTAGCCTTGAATACTGCCAGCGATGGAACATTTGTCACTTCTTTGGGCAACCCATTCCCGTGCTTCACCACCCTCACAGGAAAGAACTTCTTCCTTATATCTAACCTGAACTTCACCTATTTAAGTTTAAACCTATTACCCTTTGTCCTACAGCTACAGTCCCTGATGAAGAGTCCCTCTCTGTCATCCCTGTCGGCTCTCTTTAGATATTGGAAGGGTGAAATAATTCTGTCCTGTGGAATCACCCATTTCAAAAATCAATTGTTAGTTAAGGCTTTTCTGCCATTTGACATTAGTCTGCCCAGCGCCATCAAAATGCATTCTGCAAACACTGAAGTGCTTAGGGTTGTGTGGTGTAGCAGACTTTTAACTGCCAATTGTTTCTTTTATGTTCTCACGGTGTCTTTCTTTAACTGCTGTGGAATAGCTGACTCCTCACTATGCAGACACCTCTATAATACTTGAAATCAATACCTCAACATGTAGATGGAAGATACTAATTAGGTTTCATTGTGCAATAGATGAGATAAGGCTAGCACTTGGGGTATAGCACATATTGTATTTTCTGAGTTAAAGCAACATGGCATTTTGAAAACAGATGAATGCTAATCAAGCATCTGCCCCATAGGCTCTAGAGAAGACACAAATCCTCACCAGCCTGCCATTACATTACATTACATTTGAATCTCTTCCAGTGTAACTGTGTTAACATGATGAGGTTTCCTTTTTCCATGTCAATGCAACTAAGAGAAGATCCCTTTGAACCTAGAATTTTCCCAGAAACAACCCTCCAGTAGAAGCAATGCATGTATTGTTTTGTGATAAAGCTACATAACAGTAGGTGACAGCAATTAAAACAACAAAAAAAAACAGAACAACCAAAACCGCAGTCTTCCCCTTCTGGAAAGATTCTAAATGAGGCTGTGATCTAAACTGATTCTTTGACCTGGATACTATTTCTTAAAAATAATGGTAAACCAAATTTATTCTTGTCCTTCTCTGGTGATATATTTATTCTTCACTGCATCCTTCTCTACAACAAACACATGCCTGCCAGCACATAGAATCATAGAATAGTTAGGGTTGGAAAACACCTCAAGATCATCCAGCTCCAACCCCCTTGCCATAGGCAGGAACACCCCACACTAAACCATGCCACCCAAGGCTTCGTCCAACCTGGCCTTAAACACTGCCAGGGATGGAGCATTCACAACCTCCCTGGGCAACCCATTCCAGCACCTCACCAGCCTTACAGTAAAGAACTTCTTACTTATACCCAATCTAAACCTCTCCTGTTTAAGTTTGAACCCATTAACCCTTGTCCTGTCACTTTAGTCCCTAATGAAGAGTCCCTCTGCAGCATCCCTATAGGCCCCCTTTCAGATACTGGAAGGCTGCTATGAGGTCTCCATGCAGCCTTCTCTTCTCCAGGCTGAACAGTCCCAACTTTCCCAGACTGTCTTCATATGGGAGATGCTCCATTCCCCTGATCATCCTCGTGGCCCTCCTCTGGACTTGTTCCAACAGCTCCATGTCCTTTTTATGTTGAGGACACCAGAACTGAATACAGTACTCCAAGTGAGGTCTCACGAGAGCAGAGTAGAGGGGCAGGATCACCTCCCTCGACTTGCTGGTCACGCATCTGAGACACCAACACCAAAACCCTGACACATGGCCCCAAAGATAAAGTCCATTCTCTCACGCATGTTAAAACAGTCATGTGCCACACCTTACCTTTTACAAAACTCTGCCACTCTGTGCTTTGACCAGGAGAGACACTTTTCTATCCCATAATCTCACAACCGTTGTACTGGGAAGCTGAATTTGCCATTGATCAGTTTTTGTGCTTCTAAACCACCTGATCTTAATTTGTCTTATTCTTTTCATTAGGACAATATTTATCTCACCTTTGGCCAGGAGCTGAATAAACACTTTACTGCATTAATCTACAGCATTCCTCTAAGATTTGTTTCATGCATGATAGAAGCAAAGAAACCTTTGTAGGTTGAAAATGTTCTTTGAATAAAACTGGCTCTGTAGTTTTGGGCTTGGTAAATGACAATGAAGTGTTTGGTTGTGTGTTGAGAAGTGCTACCTTTTTTCTGGCTAGCTCCATATGGAGGATGTAGGGTTCAGCATTGCCTGAATAAAAAACCCTGTGTATTATGAAAAGAAATTGAAGCTCTGTCAAGGGAAGGGTACTTGATTAGGCAATTATAGTGTTACAGAGCTACATCATTTTGTGGAGAAAAGCAGATACAAAAGAACTGTTAGTGAACAAAAGTGAACAAAGCTATATGAAAGATTAAAAAGGAGGGAAAGAAGTTGCTGACTTGCCAATTGCCTCAATGTGTCAAGCACTATGCTCTGTGAAAACCCAAGTAGTGCAAGTAACTGTGTTCATAACATTAAACAACCCACACTGAAGAACTGGAGAAACGCATGCTGGTGTCACGTGTGCTTGAGAAATAATGAGTTGTGAAAGTTCCAGACTCTGTTTGAGTTTGGTAATCTTTTTGTCTGTCAGATACATTCATAAAAAAAGTATAGGGTGAAACATTTAATAGAGTATTAAAAAATCAAGAAAAACAAAGGGAATCACAAGTCATTAATGAGCTCTCCAACTTTGTATAGCACTGGTGTGAATGCTTGCTTGCCAAATTCTATTCTTTATCTTACCTACTTAGGTAATTTAAAGTTTATGACAATTCTGGGTTTTTTACAATTCAAATCATGTAAACAGCCTGCGTACTAGAGTTCTTAGCTCAAACTTGTTAAACTGCAGTAAATAGCATGCCACTGTACAGGGCAGAATTATCTACATTTGCAGCAGTAGTAGAAAAATTATTGCTAAGTGTTTTGAAGTGCTATACCATAAAACACAAGAATGGAGATTAGGGAAGACAGCAGATACTCATCTACATTGCAAGTCTCTCAGAATTGTGCAGAAGTAAATGAAAGTGGAATTGGTTCTTAGTGCCCTGGGCTTGAGAGGTAGGATTTAAAGAAGTATCATGTGCTAAGTGCAATAACCTAAAGGTACTCAGTTCTATACATTTGTTAATTTGAGCAGCTGTTCAAGAAACTAGAAAAGCCTGTGATTACTGCATTTCATATACATGCGTCTTTCACCCAGCTGTCACAGCTGTCTGCCTGCTGAAAGGCACACTTGGAGCTCTCTTGCATTTTTTACTTTTATTACTAAAGCAAAAAGTCTACTAAATAGAACATTTCTTTCTACCAGAGTCAAAATCACTGTCCCAGTCAATCATGTTTCAAAGATGTACCTTCCACATCTCCATTCAGTGCTTGCAGCACTTTTGTATAATCTGCTGTCATAAAAAAAGAAAAAACAAACCACTTCTTTTCTTTAGGTAAGCCGTCTTCAGGTGCTCTATCTAAATTGATGTGTACTGACTAGATTATTGCACATTAATTTCCTGTGTACCTTATTTTAGTATCATCAAGCTTAAAATCTCTGAACATTACTACTTAAATGGAACACACTGAAAATTAGATTCTGAGACAAAGAACTCTGACAGCTTAATTTCAGAGTGAGAAACTAGGGAACACTTCTCCCTATCCCTTTGGTCCCAGTCAGTCCCAAAAAACATAATAATTTTCAGCCACAGATTTGTTAGCTAAATATTTTAGCATTTCTGAAAGACAGTTTTCAACAAATATGAGGGATAAAAAGATTCTAATGAGACTTCCAGTTACCCAGTTGAAACCTGACACTTTTATAGTTTAAGTGGAAGATCTGAGTCCATCACTTATGGATATTTCTCTTTGATGGATATTTCTCCACATCTGTGCACATCACTTTGAGCCTTAGAAGCCTTTGCCACTGTTTTGAAGAAGTGGTTTTGCTGTTCTTCCAAAAATTGATCAGCAATCTCTGCTGTGATTTTACCACAGGGGATAGTCTTCACTAAATTGCTTGTAGGATGTCAGTTTCTCACAAATGGTTCTTTCCAGCAAGTAGATTAAACCTCCTGTTACTCAAGAAGTTAAACAAACTGCAATTATCTCAGCTGTTTCTTCGTCCACTATTTGAATTTCTGAAATTCCTTACAGCCAGATACTCCTACTTCATAAATTAAAGCAATCAAGCACGGCTTACTGTGTTGATCTTTTTCAAAAAGAGCATTATATTTATGTAGTCTTTGAGGATGTCACTTTAACTGAATAAATTCATGAAACTGACAGTTAAAATACTAGAATCAAAATGCTATGCATACACAAACACATACAAACACACACTCTTCAAAATGAAAGACAACGGTGTACTGTGAAAATGATCCATTCTAGTCTTCAGTATTGACAATCTATATTTAAATTGGAGCACAGTAAAGCACTCTTTTCAAAATGCACCCTATCCCCATATTATTCTGCAAGAAACAAATGGGACAATACCATAGCTTCATCTCTACTACCTTAAATTATTCTAGCGTTATGAATGTCCACATTTTTAAAGTTTAGCTAAAGAGACGATGTGTGTTCGCAGCATTTTGCTTGAAGCACAAATTCTAGTCATGGTAAAGAGGGATGTATGTCCTTTAGCAAACATCAGTTTGTAACATGCAGAAGTACAGTATAATTGAAATTCTCTTATTAGAAGTGACTAGACATAAAAGGTGGTTATCAGTTCTCCAATATCATCTTCCACCATGAAGTTAAGCAGCTTCAACCAGGAGAAAAATGGTGTCCTGGATTCAGCAGTAGCAGTCATTTTTCTTCTTCTTAGTAGCTGGTGCAGAGCTATGGTTTTGACTTTCAGCCTGGGAACCACGCTGATAACACCGATGTTTTTAGTTGTTACGCAGTAATGTTTACTCTGACCAAGGACTTTCTGAGTCTCATGCTCTGCCAGGGAGGAGGGGAAGCCGGGAGGAAGCAGAGACAGGACACCTGACCCAAACTGACCAAAGAGGCATTCCATACCATAGCATGTCATGCCCAGTATGTAAACTGGGGGCAGTTACCCTGAAGGGTTAGACCACTGCTCAGGTCAGGCTGGGTATCGGTCAGTGGGTGGAGAGTGGTTGTATTCTCTTCCCTTGTTATTTCCCTTATCATTATTATTGTTGGTAGTAGCAGCAGTAGTTTTAGTTACTGGACTGCTCTTATCTCAGCCCATGGGAGTTACATTGTGTCAATTCTCCTCCCCATCCCTTTGGGAGCCAGGGGAGGAAGCGAGCAGCTGTGAGGTTTTGGGTTGCCGGCTGGGCTTAAACCACAACAAATGGAAATACTAGATATTTACATTGCAGTTTATCTTTCCTTCTAAGAAAGTTACAACCTAAATACAGATATAGATAGATGCTGAGAAAAAGCATTTGTGTCACTCCCACTTGAACAACACTAAGACAGAGTAAATGTCTCAGTCATATCATACCAGAAGTCTGCTGAAACCCTTGAAATACAAAGCTGATCTCCTGAGCCTTGCTTTGATTTTGACAGCAGTACCAAACTGTGAGAAGCATTTCAGAAGTGTCATCTAGAAAGCTGTGTCTTGGAGCCATTTTGTCATTAAGGGTACCCCTGCGCACTTTGGATTTGTGTCAGTTGTTGAAGTTTCTCTGGTTTTAACACTATTTCATACAGAACTTCCTTCACATTTCTGAATCACCTGAGCAGGGAGCCTTTTTTTTTTTTTTTTTGGTATCAAGG
>NDXB01021683.1:78808-101709 GCA_002631895.1 Agapornis roseicollis | reverse complement strand
TTTGTTTTTTCTGTTCCTTTTTTTTTTTTTTTTTTTTTTTTTTTTTTTTTTTTTTTTTTTGGTATCAAGGAGCATATATAATTTCCTTAACAGTAGCTTTATTTATCCTTAACTTCTGTTTTCCCCAGATGTTCCCTTGGTAATGCTTCTGTGGTGCTTTAATGCTTTATGATTGTTGTCTTTTTAAATCAATCAGTTGGTTGTTCTGTGTTCTTGAATTCCTTCCCAAGTACATTCTTGTCAGTCAACTACACTTGCAGTTTCAGACACGCACAGTCTCAGTTCCCATTTGCAAACTGTCCAGTCCAGTTTGTTTATTCACTTAATTCCTTAATCAATTCAGTTAATTCCTCAGATACCAGTGAGGGTCATATACTCCATCCTTTTCTAAATGAAATAGTTTTATTTTCTTCACAAGCATGGCAAACCATCAACTTGTCTTCCTCTTCAACTGGAGTGTGAAATTCAGTTTCCTCTTTTTATAACTGTCTTTCAGTTTTGATCCTCCTGCTATGGCTGTACAGCTCCTTTCCTACAGCAGCTGTTTGATCTCCATTTGAATGCTATCATCTCTGATAGAAATTGTACTGGATAGAATGTTTTTCAGCTAAACAATGAGTTTTCTTTTCAAATGTTAAAACAGATAAACACTTCCCGATTTTCATCAACTTTTTGGAAACCAGATGCTTCTGTGCAAGAAGCAGCTTGCACCACTGCACTGTGTGGCTTAAGACTGAACATGAAGGACATGTTCTTTGCTTTCTCTTACTTGAGCTTCATCAGAAAAATGTCATTTAAAAGTTTCATTTGATTTAGCTAAATACTACTGAATCATGAGCAGGACTCTGATGGAGACATCTATTTTCCTTGCAAAGTGCTGCAGACCATGGGACTTTTATGGATGTAGTTTTCCTGCATTTTTTTTTTTTCGCATTTGATGAGTTACTATGGCTTTCAGGAATGAAAACTTGCTAGGTCTCCACAATGGTACTTCCCATGTAATGAAAAAGTGACTGCATTTTGATGATGAAATATTCTCTAAATAATAATCAGTGTAGAAAATATTGGTTTCTGACTTCCTTGTCCAGACCAGCAAATTGGATTGTAGAGGCAAACTAGAGTAATCTGTCAGGAAAATGGGAAACTGTGTACCCTACTTCTGGTCAGCATTCTGAAAGACAATTTTTTTATACATGCAAATTTTTGGGAAGAATTTTATAGCCGAAAAGTGAAGGCAGAATTTTACTTTTTTGTCTAAACTCATTGTGTTACCAAGTGTTGAACCACAGATGTTGCATGCTCCACCATGTGCTAGTTTATTGTAGATGGGATCTACAAACTCAAATGCAGACATGTTTCTAAGTCTTTTTTGTCCACTGCTGCTATGAGTGAACTTCAACCTTAGCCTTCTCAGCAGAACTGCCTGGAGCTGCATCTTGACCAAAGCCTTAGCCCCACCACCACCTTCTTTTTAATCTGCTTTCAACTAAAACCACCCTTTGTAAATAAGCCCTTTTTCTCCTTACTCTGCATATTGATAAGGAAATGGTAGTTACCTCTGCCATGTCTCCAGCAGACTAGCCATGAAGGTGCAGTGTTTACTAGAGTGTAATTTAGGCAACTGTATGGCCATGTCTGGGAGATGTGAGAACTAGCACAGGTGAGCTATGTCACAGGTTGAACAGAGCACTGTCCTTTAATGCCCTCCATGCTCAGTTTACAGCTGTGTGCTCTCCAGGATCTGTGTACAACTGGGCCAGGGAATGGTGCTCCCAAAAGGCCACAAATCTCATCTCTGTTTTCCCAGGCAGAAGAAGCTCTGGGAGAGGGCCTAGTTTGGCTGGTAGAAAACCAGTGAAAACATCACTGCCATGGGAATATTTTTGTCTAATTGGTGCTTTCAGGACTTTTACAATTTCAGAAACATCTGTTACTGGGTATGGCTGGCATGAGAAGCTGTATTAGATGAGTGGTTACTCTGATTCAATATGGCAAAGTTTATGTTCATGCTTGTCAGATTTCAGCAAATGAGTGGACATGTGCATCATGATATACATTACATCTTACGCAAGAATTTTACAGTGTCAAATGTAACAGTTTTGAGATGATGCAGAGCTGACTAGGTTTTCATGGAATGAAGGGCAAAATGCAAATCACTCCCAACAATCTGGCAAAGCTGTTTTTACAGAGAGAGATGTGAAATTACCATTAATTCTCAAGTTCAGTTCTAGAAAAATAACACAGCATTGAGGCACTCCACAGTATTAAAACACAGATTATCTTCAGGATAATCCCTAATTCCTTGCTGAATGTATCTGTCTCAATTCTGATCTGAGGTACAATGTGTTACAAAATTTGGATTCAAGAAGTTTATTCTGAGTTGTGCTCTCATAAAGGAATTTTGACACGCATGTCAGGAAAGTTACCTTTTTGCAAATTCATTCTTTCTAGTTGCAGATATGCTTGATAAAGTTGCAATCCCACCTGTTCTTAAATCACTGGTAGAGACCATCTCAGCACCAAGTGGCCACATACATGATGTTAAACTGAATAGTGTTAACATGCTCACCATAAATTGTTCGCATGTCTAACTTCATTGCCAGTCTGGCTCATTTTGATTTACCTCAGGGAGTTGGTCACCTACCAGGTTAAAGATCATAGAATCATAGAATAGCTAGGGTTAGAAAGGACCTTAAGATCATCTAGTTCCAATCCCCCTGCCATAAGCAGGGACACCCCACACTAAACCATGCCACCCAAGGCTTCATCCAACCTGGCCTTGAACACTGCCAGGGATGAGAAGGTAACTTATTTAGCAAGCACAGCTATTACAATGCTAAGGCACAGGATTATAAATTTCACATAGTTTCTTCTTCAAATGTTTATAATGATGATGATTTGCCTATAACAGGCTCAAAGCACTTGACCTCTTCACTCAGTCTGCTCCACTGTCTGAAAATTAATCCATTTGCCAGTTGCTGAACTGCAGTCACGCAGCAGCCAGGGTAGCGTGGCTCTTTGCTAACTGTTCACAGCAGCACAGTGCAAGAGTTATGAAAAAATATTTGTAGTGCTTCATTTCTTCAAGTTCCACTGGAAATTTAATTACCCAAGCAGAGCTGATAGTCAAGAGATTAAATTAACCCTGCCTCAGACAGTCAATACACTGCAAACAACTGAACTGAAAATCTACATATAGCTATATAAAAATGAAGAGTAGATCAGAAATTCTGTGCAGGTTTCATACAAGCCAATATTGCATAGGGAGGCTAAATGAAAGGAGAAAAGCTTTGAGATGAAAACAATACTAGTATCTACTCCAAAACAACACCTTTGTTTCTTTGGAAAAACAAACTGGAACTTTTCAAAGGGTGTATTTGCTGCCTCAGGTCTGAAGCAGAACATTTGGAGGAAAAAAGTAGCATCTATGCTAGTTCTTTTACTGTGGAGGGTTTGCACAGCATTGTTGTTGCACAGCAGATGTATACACTGAACAGCAATGAGCACAGACTCATAAGCTCAGAGTCTCTATAGAGACAGCCAATTTAGTTGCTGTTGTTCAGAGTAAGCTCAGGAACAGTAGGTCTCTCATTTATTCAGATCTTCTTTTGCTTAAAGCCTCCTGGTAACTTGCTCAAAAGCACATAATGGCTCTGGGTATTGCGTTTGACAGCTGCCAAAAAATTTGTCACAGTATCTACTGCAGATCTTGCTTAGTGTGCAGGCAGAGTTGCAGAAATCTCAGGAAGCAAACAGTGCTGCCTGTTCTGCAGTTTTCTGCGTCAGTTCCTCAACACCTTATCCATTCTGTGTTGCTGAGGCTCTTCTACTAGAGGTAATAAGCTAGAAAGTTTGAAGTTTGTCTATGTCAGAATAAGTTGCAGTTATTTGTCTGTTTTGAGTCTGTACTGATTGTCAGGCTTCAATTTTGAAGGTGATGTGGGCTTTAAGATCTTTTAGACCAAATTTCTGAGTTTGCATGTAATTTTTCTTCTGCAACTCATTATTGCTTGCTTTGCTGCTTAGTGTTCCAGTGCCTGTATTCATGCAATTTTGTAAAATATAATTGTGTGAAATTCTTGCTCCTTGACTATCTTCCCCACCAAAAAAAGGTTATACATCACATGAATATGAAGTAAGCTAGAAAAAAATGATCACTAAAACTCATATCCTGGAAAATAAACATTTTCCTCTGTTGTGCATGACATTATCTGAGGTAACACAGGCACACAAATCTCTATATTCCCCTTTGTGTTGCCACTGTCAAGAAAGTTTTTGTATTAATTAGTAAAAAAGACTATGCTTTACAGATGGAAGTATGTCAAACTTGGAACTTTCTAAATCCCAAGTTCTGTGATACACATCTAGTAAAAAAACAGATGTTTTAGAGCAGTTCTCTTCCTGTTATCACTGCACAAGTAGAAAATGTGATTTACAGGCAATACTGTTGTAATACTGCAGCCAGTGCTAGTGTTATGGGGCAATTAAACTCTGTGAGTCTGAATGCAAGAAAATACAGACATGGATTGTTTCTGAAATTCAGTGCCCACACAAGGAGTAATACCTACTATCCCGTTGTCCTGGGTTCAGCAGTTGCAGTCAGTTTTTCTTCTCTTTAGTAGCTGGTGTTTTGACTTAACCCGGGAACAAGGCTGATNATACCTACTATCCCGTTGTCCTGGGTTCAGCAGTTGCAGTCAGTTTTTCTTCTCTTTAGTAGCTGGTGTTTTGACTTAACCCGGGAACAAGGCTGACAAGGCCGATGTTTTTGGTTGTTGCTGAGCGATGTTTGCCCTGACCAAGGACTTTGTGAGCCTCATGCTCTGCCGGGGAGGAGGTGGGGCCTGGAGGAAGGAGGGACAGAACCCAGACTGACCAAAGAAGTATTCCATACCATAGCACGTCATGCCCAGGAGGTAACTGGGAGTTACCCGGAAGGAGAGGGAACTTCCCAGTCGGGCTTGTTTTCGGCGGGTGGTATCGTACCCTCTTCCTTTGTTTTCCTTGTCGTTATTATTATTGGTGATAGCAATAGTGATTTGTGTTATACCATAGTTACTGGATTGTTGTTACCTGAACCCGTGGGAGTCGCATTTCTTTGGCTCTTCTTTCCCCCCACTCCTCCGGGAGCGGGGAGGAAAGAGGGGAGGACAAGAAGGGGGGGGGGGTTGAGTGAGTGAACGTGCTGCTAGCTGGGTTNCCCGGCGGGAGGGGGGGGGAAAGGGGGGGGGACAAGAAGGGGGGGGGGGGTTGAGTGAGTGAACGTGCTGCTAGCTGGGTTTAAACTACGACACCCGTATGGATGAAAGAGATCAATGTATTGCTGCTAACAGCACACCTTCTATCTAGAGAGTATTCACCAAGAAATAGGTAAAAAAAGGGATACTGAGAGTTAACACAGAAATGGGCTTGTATTTGGTGGTTTTGGTATTTTGGTTTTGTTTTCTTTATTTTTCTCCCCCTTCTTGCAAAGAGTAAACAGTGATACAATGCAAAGAGAGAAAAGTAATTTACTGTAGTCACTATAGAATCATGGAATAGTTAGGGTTGGAAAGGACCTTAAGGTCATTTAGTTCCAACCCCACTGTGATATGTGTTCCCCAGTCAATATGCTAGCTAAAAACTGTGCTGCTGACACTGCAAATTCATTGTTATATCAAGGAGTTACATAACAGTTTTACTGCCTTATGAATAGGTCATGTTCAGCTTGATACACAGGCATAAAGAGTTTACATTCTGGTTTAAAAAAATTTTTTTTCTAAATAGGCACTATGAATGACTTCTCTTTTTTTTCCCTTCTCTAATTCTCTTCCATTCTTATTCTGATTTATGATTATGGTTTAGTTTCTGAAGAGCTGGCTTCTGCTTCTCCTGACAGCCATATTGCAACCAGATGTGACCATGGCAGTGGATGGCTGAGATGATAAGGCACATCTGTACTCTGTCTAGCCCAGCTCCTCTGGGTCAGTTAAAGCAGGATGGTTAGCATCATGTCCATTTGGGTTTGAACAACTCCAGTAGCTTTGAATGCCTCTGTTGATGCACATCCCTCCTGTAGAAACTGTTTAAACTTTTTAACAGAAATTCAGATATTCAAAACTTTGGCTTTTTAGTTCCAACATGACTGTCTGCTTAAATTTTACATGAATACCTTTACCCTAAAGCTCAAAACAACTTCCATAAAATTAATTATGAGTGGGATGTAGTTATTTTTTTAAACACATGTAAGATTTTTCACACTATCAAGGCTAGTTCTGATCTCAGTTACTCAGATAAAACAGCATCCTGTAAGATAAGCTATGATTTGTAACAAATGGTAGCTACTGTGAGTCTATAATGAGGAGTCTGACACTGAGCTGCCATTGTCTCCATTTGTCATTTGTAAGAAGTGAGTTTCTGTCTCATTAAAACCAATGAAAGTTTTTAAAGAGACATCTAGCAATGGGCTTAGATCAGAGGCTTCAGAAAAATGATGTTCGATTAAGCTAGAAATGTCAGGTTAACAAAACTTGGAAGAAACTGGATTAAGGAGATGAGAGAGACTAACAGTCCAGTTTCTGTACAGGGCTGGCTATGCAGCTATAAACTGCAACTGGAACTCGGAATTCTGTATATATTAGCTTTAAAGCTAATGGTGGAGAGTGTGACATTTGTTGGAGTGCAGGAACCAGTTAATAAAGATGTGATGGAATGCTTGGTTTTAGGAATATGTCTGTTTCTGTTTTGACTTTAATAAGTAGACTGACATATGGCACACTGAAACTAAAACTTTGATATATATATAAGAAGTAACATGTTGAATAGCTACAATGGGGAGAGTAATGCAGTTATGATGTATGTCCTGGGTTCAGCAGTTGCAGTCAGTTTTTCTTCTTTTTAGTAGCTGGTGTTTTGACTTAATGAGGGAACAAGGCTGATAAGGCCGATGTTTTTGGTTGTTGCTGAGCGATGTTTGCTCTGACCAAGGACTTTGTGAGCCTCATGCTTTGCCAGGGAGGAGGGGAAGCTGGGAGGAAGGAGGGACAGAACCCAGACTGACCAAAGAGGTATTCCATACCATAGCACGTCATGCCCAGGATGTAACTGGGAGTGATCCGAAGGCCTAGTGCTCTCGGTGTGGTTGGAAGAGGTGGTCGGTCAGCACTCAGTTGGTGGGTTGTCGTGAGTTATCTGTCGGTGGTGGATAGGATGCTGTATTCCTTTCCTTTATCATTATTATTATTGGTGGTAGCAGTAGTGATTTGTGTTATACCTTAGTTACTAAACTGTTCTTATCTCAACCTGTAGAAGTTGCATTCTTTTGATTCTCCCCCGTCTGGAAGCNTCGGTCAGCACTCAGTTGGTGGGTTGTCGTGAGTTATCTGTCGGTGGTTGATAGGATGCTGTATTCTTTTCCTTTATCATTATTATTATTGGTGGTAGCAGTAGTGATTTGTGTTATACCTTAGTTACTAAACTGTTCTTATCTCAACCTGTAGAAGTTGCATTCTTTTGATTCTCCCCCCATCTGTCTGGAAGCAGGGGAGGGCAAGAAAGGGGGCTTGAGTGAGTGAACGAGCTGCATGGTTGGTTGGGTTTAAACCACGACAATGTACCAAATAAAAGCTGAGAAAGGGGCTTTGTTTCTTTGTGCTTGAAATTATTACCTTATCAGTTCAATCCTGGGTTTTTACAGCTCTTTTTACAATGTCATATGTTGAAAAATGATCCATGATATCCTACAAATGACAATAAAGACAATAGGATAGGGTAAAGACTTGCTTTAAACCATGAATTGCACCCAGTGTCAAATTAAAGATATATTGTTCTCCACAATTAAAATGCAATTTAAAAGTATATTCTTGAGCAAAGCAGATTGCCAGTGTCTTATGGGAATTGTCTGAACCTAATTTTTGTGGTTCTGGTGCACATCTGATTACCTATAAGAGGCAGTAAGAAGATAGCAACAAATGTTTGGTGCATTATTTTAATGCCTTACAATTGAAAGCGCGAGAAGAAAACCACTGTAAACTTTCTGTCTGCAGTACTATTCATTTGTTGACCAGACAATAGGCGCTCAGCCTTTAAAACACTTGACTGGGACAAATTGCACCAGGAGCTGGTACTGAAATCCTTACAATCTGCTGAGAAATCTTTCCTTTGCTGTACACATGCACCACACTTGGACTTTCTACAATCTTTAGAGTAAATCAAACTGAATGAATGTTAGCTGAGTACATACTTTTAGTCTTGTGTTACTGCATATGCATGTTACTGGAAATAAAGAAAGTAATTAACTAAAGTGAAAGATAGCCTAGTCATTCCCTGTATGAACCGGGAGGGAAAAAGAGTAAGGAAGTCAAATCTCCATCAGATCTCCAAAATCTCAAATCTCTTCTGAGACTCCCAGACAGGGGAGTCCCAGCCAGTCCCCAGGTTCTACCCATAGTGCTACTGGCTGGACAGCAGCTCCCATGTGAGTTGTCACACTTAGACACAGTCTTCACTAATGGACAACATGTCTATTTTTTCCACTTGGTAATTTTGCTAAATAAACTTTGTAATCTGCGTTTAGGCTGGTCTTTGATACACTCTGCTAGCTTGTATTCATCTTGTAATATCCGACTTCTAGAAGCATGACTTCTAGGAGAAGGTGATTTACATAAACCATTCTGTTTCTTCTGAGAACAGCAAACTCCACCACTGGATAGAGATTAGGTGGAAGGTATCTGTCAATCAGAAACAAAGACACTTGAAACGTGCAGTTTATATTTCCCTGGCAAGCTGTGTCAAAGAAGAGAGTTGTCTTATGACTCCCCAATTCCTGCTGTCACACTTACGTTGTTAGAGGAACTCTGCTGAAAATAACCTGAATCCATATAAAGAACAACCAAAATAGAAATATATGCATGCCTCTTACCTACACAGACCTGGAAGCTGCATCTTCCCTTGAAAATTAAATGCTAAATCATTGTTTAGAATAATTAATATAATCTGAAGCATTATGTTCCCCCCCAAAAAGAAAAAAACAAAACCATGTCCTATAAATACAAATTTAGAAATTAATACAAAAATCTTAATACATTATCTGTATAAATATGAGGAAGTATAAGAATAGTTAAGGAAAAGAGAACTGAAAGAGATATTGGTAAGTAACTCCTTTGCTCTGAGATGAAGCACATGTAGGTCCTCCCCTATAGACAGTGACAAAGCTTTTCCATAAAGACTGCTAGTGACCAGAATCACAGACTTTTTTGTGATTGGTTACTCTTCTTCATTGTTAAAATATCTTCCCTAATATATAAACTATATCTCTGATACTTTAATTCAACTGCTTTTCATCCTACCGTCTGAGGACATGCCCAACAGTTGTCTACAACATGGATAGTTAGTGTGATATTTCCACCTCACCCTGTCCTTTCTAATTACATAAAGCAGTTCTTTCTTTTTCTTTAAATAAGACCTATAACCACTTTTTATTGCTGTTCAATTCATTCCTTCCCTATTTATTTTATTTTTTTTTTCTTAAATAGAGAGTGGGCCACAGTGTTTAAAATTGGCCACAGTTCAATGCCTGAGGCTAAAACATTGATGGCAGAGGAGAACAGCTACAGTTTATGCCATAGATATACTTTTTGTGGTTTATGCATTTTAGAAGGAAACTTTTTCTACACTACCATTTCATTACTGATGCATATTCAGGTCATACACTACTATTATAGCTCCAGATGCAGTATTTCTGCTTATCCTTAATGATACATTTTGCATAACAGAGTTTAGTTTCCCTCAGGGATGGCATTTTTACCTTATCTTTTATCCACTGAATACTACTGATTGCGGGGTAATACTTCAGTTTCTTAAACTCAGCTTGAATTATGAATTTGGTGTCACCTCACAGTTCAGTATCACCCAGGGACTCAGTTAACTGCTTAAAATATCAGTTAGACTCTTACAGAGGATCCCCATTTGAAATGCTCTAAAAAATCTCAGAGCATCGCTCAATGAATGACTTTTTCAATCAGTACCATCGTTATGATGATTTCATGTAGATTGCTTTTTCCTAGGTCTCTGAAAACATCAGAATTAATTTACATAGAGTCTGAATTTCTCTATTCTATGCACTGGGGCAGCTATCCCTTCAAAGGAAGAAATTACCTACGCTGAGGTGATTTAGCCTGACAACTCCTCATTGACTTTTTATCGCCTCACAATCTCTATGGTTTATACCAATAACTAATTTATTTTTTCCATGACCTTTCAGATCTAATGTCCTCATTTAAGACAAGATCTTCTTACCCTTCTGCAGTGCCCTGTGGGCTCACCATACCTTCTCAAATTGCTAGTTCCTGGAGGATTGTTTTGGCCAATGCAAGGATAAGAAAGGGTCTGTCATCTTGAGCCCACATTCTCCCGAAGCACCTGTTCACCATCACTGTGGTGACATGGAAACCAAAAAGGGATATCAAACATTTTCATTGTGTTCACTTTGGTGGAACAAAGGGTAAGAGCATGTTTAAGCCCCAAAGTGAATAAAGCCACATAGATTGACTTCAGTTGAAACTGACGGTAACCATGGCAATGGGAAAACAGAAGTACAAAATATTGCATTATCAAACACCAGTGTATTAGTACAGAATTGTAAATGCCACTCTAAAATCTTTTTCAGACATCTCTACTCAGCTGCCATTTTACCTTTTGTCCATCTAAGATTTGCTAGCTTCTACTATGGTTTTGTTAATTTTCAGGTGATACTTTCCAGCTATGGCTTCTGTTTCACCCTTGTTGGCTCATCATCATTATTTCCCTCTCTCCCTTGGTGACAAGCAGTGCTTCAGCATTCAAAAGGAGCTATGACTTCAAACACTTTAGGTAAACAAACATAAATAAACAAGCAAACAAACCCAAAACAAAACCACAAACAAGCAAAAAAAACTAGTTACTTAAAAAAATTCCTTAGCTGTAGCTTACATTTTTCTTTTATTCTTAATTGTGCTCCAGATTGCTAGAGGCAGACAAGAAGGAAGGGAATAAAAATGTCTCAGCCAAGGGATTCTCTAGTAATTGTCCCTGGAGAAAATTCTGATCACGTTTTATAATCAACCAATCTAAAGAAATAAAGGAATACAATAGCAATCATTTGTAAGAGGAATAATGTCTCCTTCCTACAGCTTCAGACTGTGAAAAAAAATGGTCCTTAAATTTCCTTCAAAAATAGAAGAGCAAAAAACATAGTCTGTCCAAGGCAGGTGATCATCCCCTCTGGATCATGCATCTCACTAAAATTTGATCTGATTTTTCATTAAAAATAGGTCTCTGAAACTTACTGAGGAAGTTGCTAACGTCAAATATACCCAAAGAAAATAATGCACAGTTATTTTGTGATTTTTAGGGACCTGTTTTGAAATTAGCCACTCTGACGACACTTGTAGACATAGTGAAGCCATTGGAAAGTTCCATTAATTCTAGCACAATAAGGACCAAAAGTGCCCCTTATCATGGTCAGTTCTTCTGGATGTCCTTTATATTGAAATATGCTCTAATCACCGTTTTATGATACTCAATATTCAATATGCTTGGATATATACCAAAATCTTCTATGACTTCAGAGCCTACTTGTGGGTGTAATTGACCAGCAGTATTCCTGGGTATGTTCAGTGGTGATTTTTCTATGCACATAGATCATAGTAGGATAAGGGTCTGGCTGCCTTCATAGGAGCTTTTGTATCAGGAGCCTTTGCAACATGACCACAACTCTAAATCACTGTCCTAGAGCCCCCTGAGAAACAAGACACCCTAAAGAAAGCCAAACACACTTGTGGATTATATACTTTTTAGGACAATTTTTTCATACACAATGAGATTATTATCATTAACTAGAAGTAGCACAGTTACTTTTAAAATAGGAATTCTTATAGGCATCTCTTAATTGGCCACAAGACACAAATGCAGAAATGGAATATTCTCTTCATTAGTTGTCAGAGAATAATTTCCTATGCAGACTCCCATCCCAGTTACTGATTCTGCTTCTTTTTGCTAAGAAGGAAAAATTTAAAAAAACAGTCATTTTTTTCCATGTAGTCCTTTGATGATTTCATTATCTGTGTAATGGCTGCACCAGCGAGGAATTTTATGTAAAAATGTCTCTTTCTTCAATGTACTATCTCTTTCAATAAAATTTTCTTAAAGCCTTGCTGTTTAATCAGAATTAAAGTGATGAGTTTAAACTCAAATGGTTTATTAAAAGTTACAAATCAAGAGCACATGCATCAAGGTCATCTAACATCTTTCACTATAGCATCAAAATGATGTTATGCTATAGAATATCAAATACAAATACTCCTGAATGTTAAAACATCAAGCATTATATGTCTTTTGAACCAAGATATGTTATGCATTATAGTTCTTTAGCACTAAACAAGTTCTAAGTCTTTCGTATGTCTGATCAGTGCAGATAAATATCAATCTCTGTGTTTGAAGAGGCGTAATTTGATTATTTACAGTAACATATAATTTGAGAAAACAGATCTTCCAAAGAGATACAAATGTGAAGTACCTTTGCCTATAATCTTTGCTGAATTGCCTGAGCACCACTGCTGTAAATAATTACTAACACATTCTTTCATTTAAACTTCTGGAGCAACTTTCATCTGTAATACTCTTTCATCTGTAAACTCTAACAGACTACTAATGTTCTGAAGAGCAGGCAACTCTTAACTTGGCCTAAGAAAATTTTAAAGCCCTACTATTTCATAGATGGGAGATGAGAGCATGTTTTCTTACTTACTGATAAGCCCAGACAAAAAAAACAGATATCTTAAGTGACATAAGGACATAAGAAATTATCTACTCTGCACCTGTCTTGCTTGTGAGCATCAAAATTGCCATCTTCCAAATATCTCCAAAAGAAAGTTTTCAACTCCCTGCTGAGAAGATGCTGTTCTACTTCTGGCTAAAATGCCACAGTAGGAGATACAACCACAGGAACTCCAGGAGATTTACAGTAAACTGGAGCAGCAGTTCAAGGTCAGGGAAGATTCCAAAAGGCATAAAAAATGGCCAGAAAAACCTTTCAAGGTGTCAATAGATGATTATCTATTTTTACTTCTGTTCCTACCATCTTGAAAAAAGTAAGAAAAATTCCATGGAAATTAGTGAAATGCATTAATGACATCACTGCATACTAGATTATGCATGAAATGAAAAGTGCAGGTCAGAACATCCTTTCTTAACTATTGTGATGCACTTGAGGAATATTCTTGTAATTGTTCTCTGAGTAGTTATAGGTTCCTTTTCTGAAGCTGTGCAACCAGCAATTGGAAGGCTGAAAAAGATGGAAGAAAATTTTAACAAAATTATGTTGTACCTTTATTTTCTGGCCAGTAATGGCAGAAATAATCAACAAATCTCTTGCTAATTATTACATCCACTTATTGCTTTCATTGTTTAATGAAAGTGAGCCCCTTCTGTATATTTTAAAAGATTAATAATTTTAAAACATGAAAATTTGATTTATTTTATCCCACTTTATGTTTTATACCTTTTTCTTGAATTTTCTATATTTTCTCATTTTCAAATTTGAAAAAGCAAAAAAGAATTGTTTGTGACTATCGAAAAGGACAGTATCACTTCCTACCTGATTCTGTCACCTAATTAAAATAAGAACTGCTCATTGCTAACTGTTTCTTACTGGCCACAAAAGAAACATACATCCTGTCCTCTAGCAGCCTGTGTGGGACTGTGTGCAACAAAAGAAACTCACTGTCTCAAGAGCAATGAAATTTGCAATTTCAATTCAACAGACATTACAAAAATTTGCCTCAATGTTCTGCTTCCAACCACAGTAAAGACTCTAAAGAGGAAAGAAATGAAAGACAAAGGAGTTGTTGAAGAGCTTAAATGGTTAGGAATTACAATTGCAATGAACACCATTTTGCATAAATGTCTCTTTTGCATAATTTTAGAATGCCAGTTTGATTCTAATTTTCTTAAAGTTGTTAGACAGGTGGTGAAATCTGAATATACAAGTCAAGGACTAAGCTCTATATAAGTGTACTGAAGTTCAGTTGCATTGGTTGCGTTCCTTTGAAGAAAAACTGCTTCACCCAGAGATGCTGAATAGGAGCAGAGTCTTTGAATTAATATCAGGTGCCAAATTTTAGACAGTCACACAGAAAAACGTTAAGCTGTAAGACTGAAGGGGAAATCTGTGTTAAAAACTAAATCCATTGTCCTTGATCTGACTGAGTGACAACATAATCAGCACAAGCAAGAATCTGCCGAGCATTTATAAGGCAGTGGGCTCTCTGAGGGCTTGGCTGTGCAGACTGAACCAGAATCCTAGAATAGCTGAGGTTGGAAGGGACCTCTGGAGATCATCTGGTCCCAAACCTCTGCTCAAACAGGGCTGCCTACAGCCAGTTGCCAAGGATCATGTCCAGACGGCTTTTGAATAATTCAAGGATGGAGACTCCACAACTTCTCTGGGCAACCTGTGCCAGTGTCTGGTCACCCTCACAGCAAAAAAGTGTTTCCTATATTCAGATGTGGAGCCTCCTGTGTTTCAGTTTGTGCCTATGGCTTCTGGTCCTGTCAGTGGACACCACTGGCTCCATCTTTACACCCTCTAGGTATTTGTACACTTTGCTGAGATCCCCATGAGCCTTCTCCTCTTTACAGAATTTCATTTTAACAGAAATTGTACAGCAGATGCCATCAAAATGATGTTGTACAACATATATTGACCTTGCCTCCAAAAAATGTCTTCTGTGTTAAAGCAACCCTTTGCCTATTTGCTGTATTCATATCTCAGTTTCAAATTTTATGTTGCAGTCACTTATACAGATTTTATCACTGCATCAAGACATTTCTTTAGATAATAATTTGCTTCCCCCATTCTCAGGTAACACTACCCACGTGGGCAAAGCTGTACCTTCTGAAAATGAGCAATATAATGTACAGTCTAAGATGTCCAAGGCTGGAAGGTAACCTGGTCTAGTCTCATGCCCAAAGCATGACTGATTTCAAACGTAGACTCACCTCAGTTTCCTCTGCTTCTACTAAAGTGTTTGCCTTCAGCTGCCTAAGCATGAAAGCTTCAGCATTGTCCTCAATTCAAAAGGCTGTGAGCTCTCTGTTACCCTAATAAAACACTCTTTCAGGCCAATACAAACAACCAAAATAGGCATTTCAAACTGAAACATATGATTAGCAAGTTCTCCAGACATAGAAGAAACTGCTTCCACCAGCATAGATGCAATTCACGTCCTGAATTGCAGTACACTTTGAAAATGTTGAAAGCCTTATAAGCAACAGTGCTTCTGAAAGCATAATGTTCATTTATTTACATTATGAATTAAATGCCATGCAATAATATGTTTGATTTTTCTTAAGAAAAAGAAAAAAAAAGTACTACATTTTTCAGTGGGAGTGAACTACAGCTTTATGAATTCATTTTATGTTTATTTAGTACTGTATTTAAATTTTATATGTGGGATTTAGGGTGGTTTTATTATTTTTCCCATTAACTTTATTTTTTAGCATGAAGCATGAGCTATCCTACTCCAATTAGAGATATGGTTATCTTCATCATAGAGTAGCTATATTTACAACATACTGTAAAATATTTTCCCTTGTACAGTAGTTGCTGCATCATTAACTCAGTCAAGATAATTAGTTTCTATGTATAGAATGCTAAGCATACAATTCACATTATAAAATTAAGTAAAAATATGCAGATTAAGGTAGTGAGCATTTCTATTTCAACACAGAGTTATTTGCACAGTTATATTTGGTAAGAACATTAAAAAGGAAGCACTACATTCTGCTGAGTATGGATACCACGGAAATGTGTATTACAAAGTATGAGTGTAGAGAGCTGGCATGGTTTTCACTGAAAGCCATCTCCTTCCATTTCCACAACTTCTCACCTTTTGTTTTTTTCATCCATAATCTTTTAATCTGCTTCATTATGTACTTTAGTCTTCCTAAATTTATGTATCAGCTTTTCAAGTTATATTCCAGATTCAGTGATTCAGTCAGGTCTGCAAGTGACTGTTTACATGAAACAGGATACCATTTCTTCCACATCATCTGGAATTACCTGAGACATTGACAGAGCTACTCACTGAAAACTCCCCTGTAAATAGGTCTATAGGCAGCTTAAACCCTCATTAAGCTCCATGCTTTGGGTCTTCACATGGAAAATTCCCTAAATCCTACTAGATGGGAGCTCCACAATTTGATCTCATGTTCCTGTGGGAAAAGCAAGCCAATGTCTCAGACCTGAACCTTCATGTTCTTACAGTCCATTAATTTTTCTGTACATTTAAGCCCCAGATACTTAGTGTTATTGTATGCTATGCCTACAAAGTATTACTTATGTCTCCTGTGCTTCCCCTTAGCCAGTAGGAAAATGTCTCATTTTGTCTCTCATAATGCTCCAGTGCTCTACTTGCAGTTAAAATTAAATATTTACTATACCAAAGCAAACATATTTGAAAAGAGATTAGGCTTTGATTTGTTCTGCCTACTCTTTTGCTGAATTATTGACTTTGGGGGGTTTCTGTTATTTTTCATCTCTTGTTCCAAGTTATTATTACCTTCCTGGTCACAGTAACATAGCCTTGTGTGAAGCTGAACAGTTAGATAAGAAAGACAACTGAAAATCTATTAGCACAAAAAATAGTGATTAAGAGTCTGACCAGTTCCACACAAAAGCCGCAGCCTGCTGGCTATGCACACCTGCTGTCTTGAAGGTTGTAAATTCAGCGTATTTTGTTCTGTATGGAAGTAAAACCTATACATCTATACAGACTATTCATCAGATCTCAGTTTGCTGAATTTCCACTTTTAATGTAGCTATCTGTGGCTTTGTCCTGGTAATATTAATGCATCTGTGAGCTGACAGCTGATATAAATGAGTTGTTAATGGAACAGTCATCAGACTGTTAAATTTTCAATTTAAAATTCTCACACATGTTAGATGAGACAACAGCTGCTGTGAAATAGATGTAATAGGATTAAATTTGTAGCTGAATATTGACCAAGGTTCTGATCATCTCAATTTCAAAAAGTTACAGTGGAAAGACAAAAGTACAGAAAAGCTCAATAAGGATTATCAGAGGTGTAGAATGGCTTCTCTGCAAGACAAGATTGAACAGATTCTTCATCTAAGAAATTAAATAGTTGAAGGGACATAATATAACAGCATATAAAATTACAATTCACATGAAGAAGGAAAATAAGAAATTGCTATTGACCTCAAAGTGCAGAGTGAATCAGTAAAATAAGGTGAGAGATTTAAAAAAATGAAGAAGTACTTTTATGATATGCATAATCACACAGTAGAATTGAATTTTTCAGGTTGTTTTGGGTGTGGAAACTACAAATGGGATCAGAAATGGATTTGACAAACTCATGGAAGTCCAAGTCATTGAAGAAATTCTTACTAACGTCCAGGGAAGTTTATGACAGCTGCAAGCCTAAAATTCCTCTGGAGGCTTTCAGCGGCTTTACATAATCATGAAATAAGATCTCAGGGGTCCACAGACAGAGAGATTTTGGGAGCTGATAACATTTTTTTCAGGTGCCTTGAATATGTACAATAGGAAAATATAATTGACCATAGCTGTTAACCTAAGGATAAGTCAATCAAACATAACCATCAGAGCTCTGAAAATCCTCCATGGCTAAAGGACGGAAATCGTTTTGCGTGCATAAGGAAGATACATGGAAGGATGTGATGGAGACACTGCTTTACAAACAGAAGAGAGCCCTCCAGCACCCTACTGTCACATGAACATAAGATCCTAGGCACCCTTTTCTGTCTTTCTATGCTGCACATAGTGAACGTCAAGTCTCAGGTTTCAAACACTGGACTGAGTTTGCAAAAAAAAAAAAAACAACCACAAAAAAACCAACCAACCAACCAACCAAACAAACAAAAAAACACAAAAATTCAGATTCTGAGGCAAAAATCCTGAGTTGCAGGAACACTTTCACACGTGAATGCAAGGTGCATTACAGCATCTTCTGAACTTCAAGAGGTAGCTGGGCTGCCCAAGAAGACATAAGCACAACTTCTGAAGTCCCGTCACTGCACCACCCAGTTATATCAGCAATACAGAGGATTATATTCTTCACTTACAGATTTTTATTTTTTTTTCCCTAAAATGAAACTGCAGTGAACATTCTTTAAGATCAGCTGAGTCAGTGCTGCAGCTATTGCAATGGCTACTGGGGCAAACTCCTAGTGCAAGGTGGAAGCAAGGACAGGTGGCCTTTGAAAACAACAATGAATGAAAACATGAAAACAACAAGGTGCTTGGTGGCAGACAGCGTGGCTTCACTAAGGGGAAATCCTGCCTGAACAATTTGCTGGCCTTCTATGACGGTGCTACAGAACTGATGAACAGGGGTAGAGCAGCTGACATCATCTACCTGGACTTGTGCAAAGCATTCGACACTGTCCCACACAACATCCTTGTCTCTAAATTGGAGAGACATCAATTTGATAGGTGGGGCACTCGGTGGATAAAGAACTGGCTGGATGGCTGCACGCAAAGAGTTGTGGTCAATGTCCAGCTGAAGACCAGTGGTGAGTGGTGTCCCTCAGGGATCGGTGTTGGGACTGGTCTTGTTCAACATCTTTGTAGCTAACATGGACACTAACATGTAGCTAACATGGGACTGAGTACGCCCTCAGCCTGGGGAAGAGAAGGCTGCATGGAGACTTCATAGCAGCCTTCCAGTATCTGAAAGGGGGCTTACAAGGATGCTAGGGAAGGACTCTTCATTAGGGACTGTAGTGATAGGACAAGGGGTAATGGATTCAAACTTAAACAGGGGAAGTTTAGATTGGATATAAGGAAGAAATTCTCTACTATTAGGATGGTGAGATGCTGGAATGGGTTGACCAGGGAGGTTGTGAGTGCTCCATCCCTGGCAGTGTTCAAGGCCATGTTAGACGAAGCCTTGGGTGGCATGGTTTAGTGTGAGGTGTCCCTGCCCATGTCAGCGGGGTTGGAACTAAATGATTTTAAGGTCCTTTCCAACCGTAACTATTCTATGAGTCTATGATTCTAATACAGGGATGCTGTCCGGAAAGCTAGGAACCAGGTTAGGAAAGCTTAAGGCCCAGTTAGAATTAAACTTGGCTAGGGATGCAAAAGATAAAAGGAAGGGATTCTATAAGTACATTGCAAATAAAAGACAGACTAAGGACAACATGGGCCCTCCCTGAAAGCCATCAGGAGAGCTGAGTACCCTGGATTTGGAGAAGGCTGAGGTTCTTAATGACTCAGGACTACCAGGACCCAGGAGTTAAAAGGCACTCAATAAATGTCCAACCAAAACCATAGCTAAAGGCACCCATGAAAGTTTTCAGTACTAGTGACAATAAAATTGTATCTACTTCATGTTTTGAAATAAAGTACCATATTTATTTTTCTGCCAGAAGAACTTTCCTTTTTCTCTCATGAAATGAAGGCAAGGTTTGAAATTATAGAACAGCAGAACAGGAAAATTCCTCATAAGTAGAATATCAGAATTTGTCTTTATTTCATATTGGAACAAAGCGTTAACCCCCCTTAAACTCTCTGGCTATACCTATTAGGATCAGTGAGTTTCAGAACGCTGTGTCTACATATCATAGAATCATAGAATAGTTAGGGTTGGAAAGGACATTAAGATCATCTAGTTCCAACCCCCTGCCACAAGCAGGGATATCTTACACTAAACCATGTCACCCAAGGCTCTGTGCAACCTGGCCTTGAACACTGCCAGAGATGGAGCATTCACAACTTCCCCGGGCAACCCATTCCAGTGCCTCACCACCCTAACAGGAAAGAATTCCTTCCTTATATCCAATCTAAACCTCTCCTGTTTAAGTTTGAACCTGTTACCCCTTGTCCTGTCACTACAGTCCCTAGAGTCCCTCTNCGGGCAACCCATTCCAGTGCCTCACCACCCTAACAGGAAAGAATTCCTTCCTTATATCCAATCTAAACCTCTCCTGTTTAAGTTTGAACCTGTTACCCCTTGTCCTGTCACTACAGTCCCTAATGAAGAGTCCCTCTGCAGCATCCCTATAGGCCCCCTTCAGATACTGGAAGGCTGCTATCAGGTCTCCATGCAGCCTTCTCTTCCCCAGGCGGAACAGCCCCAACTCTCTCAGCCTGTTTTTGTATGGGAAATGCTCCAGTCCCCCAGTCATCTTCATGGCCGTCCTCTGAACTTGTTCCAGCAGCTCCATGTCCTTTTTATGTTGAGGACACCAGAACTGCACACAGTACTCCAGGTGAGGTCTCACAAGAGCAGAGTAGAGGGGCAGGATCACCTCCTTTGACCTGCTGGTCACGCTCCTTTTGATGCAGCCCAGGATACGGTTGGCTTTCTGGGCTGCAAGCACACACTGAAGCCAGCTCATGTTCATTTTCTCATCGACCACCACCCCCAGGTCCTTCCCCCCAGGGCTGCTCTGAATCTCCTCTTTGCCCAACCTGTAGCTGTATCTGGGATTCATCAAAGCTTGTTTTATCATCTAAATTTGTGATTCCATGTCAGACAATACAAGAATAGTTCAACAAAGCCTTTTAAATCTTTCCAAACCCATGAAAACTGCTGTTATTTATATGGCATTAATTATCCCTAATTTGGAATTCTCTTCTGATTTAATCCAAACCCTTTCAAGGCCTTTCACAGGAGCAGTGTATGTATAAGTAGTCTGACATTACCAGGTTTTCTATTTACTCTCTTAGTTAATATTTGAATGACACTGGCTTTTCTCCAGAGCTCTTCTGTCTTCACAATGCATAGATGCATTTCAAAATCAGTACTTATGGCAGAAAAAACTTTACCAATTCTTATAGTACCATTAGGTGCCAATTATCTGATATTGTACATTTAGAAAGACTTAATAATTGCTGGTTTATATAATCTGTCGTTACTGATGTTCTATAAAATACCAACAGATCATCTTAACTGCTAAGTATATTGTTCTGCTGCTTTCCAGGACACTATGGAGTTTCTAATGCAGAAAATAAATATGCATTTTTTAAATGTCTGTGTTTTCCAGGACATCAGCAAGGTTAAGATTTCAGGTATTAAGCTCTGCATGTATTCTATGAGAAGAAAAAAATGTTTTCTTCTACATATATACTTTTCCAGTGATACCTGTTAACAGTTGTTTGTTGCTTTGTTGTACTCACTGCTAATAATTTTTCTGGTTTTATAATTTCTTAGGCTTGTAACTGAATCGGGAGGGTTTTGTTCAAAGGAAGGTGATGAGCTGTTATAAACAACTATCTAGTAGTGCACAAAAGTTTTTATTTGTATTAGTCAATGAAATTAATTTAATAACCCATAATGTAATTGTTCTATTAAATAACTTATCTTGCCTATTAAACATATTGGTGGATTAGGCTTTTGGACATCTAAATCCTGATGAGACAGAGTACCTCTGGAGAGCAGTTTATACTTACCCTTTTCTGGTGCTGAGAGAGAACCTCCCATATACCTGGGGAGTATTTGACCAAGGATGTTTTTGAACAGACATTAATAAAGAAATAGGTTATGTCTGGTAGATTTGGAAGCCTCTCTTGTACTTTCTTTCTGCTTTGTTCCAAGGACTCTTCAATGTGCCCAGGTTAGACAGAGCCCAGATCAGACAGCAGCCCCATACGTGCTCTTTCTGAAGGCAAATTCAAACCAATCTCAGGTAGTTTGTGAAACCATTCTAGCAACTCATTAAAGAGATCATTTGAACCCCAGATCTGCAAATCTCTCTACAAAAGGATGAACTAGTTTCTCCTCCTAAAACTTCTGAGACTTCTTCTTTTCATAACTTATGAAAAAGAAATGAATTTCAAAGTGAGATGACTAATAGCCACAGCAGGTCAAAAGGTCACCTGAGCAAATGTCCCATTTGCATCAGCTATATAAGATAGCTGGAAACACAGACAGTATTTCACAGATAACAGGCTGTTTTCCCCCCAGAATGAGAAATAATAAACCCTACTCTTTGATAGGATATTCTCTAAATCAGATTCTTTCAGCTGAGGCCTTATCTTCCTGCCCCTGGAATAATAAATAATAAATATCAGTCACCACTTACTGCTTAGCAAAGATACAATTTTTAATTTGAAAATGTTCACTTTCTAACTTTCTTGCTGTCCTGTGCAGATGAAAGTTGCTGTATGAATGCAAATTTCATTGATTTATTCAACTGTTTATCCAGTTACAGCTTTTGATAAATATGATAAGACTCATCTCGGGGACAGAAAGAGAGACTGACTGATTCCATTTCAGATTTAATGATTGCTAACAGCTTCCTGTAAAATTCTGTAGAGTAAGCCCTTCAACAAAAAGGAGACACAACCGCTGCCATTTCCAATTATTTTTTAACACTGGGCAACGTTTTTATTTGTTTTATTGTGGCATATAAAAAAAAATAATCAGATTTTCATAAAAACTCTTTTATGAATACCAAAATGTATGTTTGTACAACATATTTGTTATGGGATATAGTCACAAAGAGGCCTTTACTTCTGTGTCTTTTAATAAACAGCCATAGAAAAATTACCTTTTTCATTCAAAAAGACATTTGTTTGTTTCACTGTGGTATCTGTTGGTCAGTTTTCTTTTTAGTTTTAGCATTTTGACATAAAGCATTAAGGAATGTTCCTTATTTACCATTTGGAAATTAGAATGTCTCTGTTTAGCAAAATCCTTTTACTAGAGAATTCTTTTACTCCTATTTTTACTATGGTTTTCAAAGATTTACTTTAAATAGCCTGTAAATAAGATATAGGCATTCTAGTATACCGATGACTAAAGGACAGAGGGACATGCTGATCTTGCACTGCTGCACTGCTGTAATACTGCAAAACTGTAACTGTCATGGTGCTTTTTTTTTTTTTTTTTTT
>NDXB01021683.1:67535-78711 GCA_002631895.1 Agapornis roseicollis | reverse complement strand
AAAATAATTTTTTTTTTTTTTTTTTTTTTTTTTTTTTTTTTTTTTTTTTGAGTTACTGAAGACCAAGAAAATAATTCATCCACATTTAAGCAGAAGCCCAGGACTGTTGCAGCACTTCTTTTATTTCAGCCACCAGCGGAAGCCTGCATTTCTGTTTTCAAGGAGAAAAATAGGAAAGAAATATCTCCAGATCAACTAGAACTCAGACACCCAAGTGAGCAACTTTTTCTGAAAGCACTTGTGGCTTTAATAAGTTGTAAGGTTTCTATACCAATCACTGGGTGAACAGTAGCTTAGGGATTTGCAGGGTGTTGCGGTGTCTCTATCTGAGGTTTTACAACTTCTGCTTTTATCTTTTCTGCGGTGCAAGTCTACGGTTCTTTTGTTAAATGTGATTTTGAGCATTTTGATAGAGCACCCTGCAAAGCTGTTGATTTTATGCAGAACATTGGAAGAAGTTTGAGCATACAATTCCTACAGGAGCCACAATAAGTACCATACAGATACTAAAAATCTTCAAATCAAAATATTGTTTTAGTTACACAGGGAAGCAATACAAGTAACAATATAAATGCAATTTTACCTCACCAGCAGGCTTCTCATTACTTAATGGACACTATGCAGGACTAGCTTCTTCAGATACTCTGTCAGTGCATTCAACTGATTCCTCCAATTCTTCCTTTATGAAAAACACCTTTTTACTCATTTTGATCAGTTTAGGTGCCCAAACATCTCACCTAGGCATGGTTTTGTAGGCAGTATTTTGTGGTCACAGAAAGGAGGTATACCTCAAGTCACTTTTTTAAAACTCAAGAACCTTTTAAGTTCACTTTCAGCATAATCATTTGGACAACATTTCAATAACCATAAGACATTTCAGAAAGGTTTATAAAGCAACTTCATTTCTGTTGCTATGCCTACGGGTGAAACTTGGAGAAAGATGCAGCAGCATCTTCATCTGATTTGTACTCTTTGGCCTGGGGAGGTCTCCTGTTATCTTCAGGCACTTTGCAATATCAAGCCCCAAATCCTCAAGATAAAGTGCAAGAAGATTCCAGCCACCAGCTCAGTTCACTTCTATTGCAGAGGTTAATATGTTGCAAATCTACTGGCAACAATTTATCCCAGAAGTTTCTATATTAAACTATCTTTGTGTCTTTGCATAAAGCTACACACTTGTTTCTTTGATTCAATAATGAGTTTCATATCTCCAAAGCACCAAGGGTTTATTATACGGTGATGGTTAGGAGTAAAACTAAAGGAGAAAGAAGGAAGAAATGGTTGCATTGAGCTGAGGAAAGAAGAAAGGAGACTTTTCTGTAGATACATATATAGAAGCTATTAAAAAAAAAAAAAAAGAAAATTAACTTTTCGTAGCACACAAGTACACGTCTGCTTAAATTACAGAAAAGTGGATTAAAAAGACATCAGAATATTTTCAAATAGTATGGATATCCAAACTCTAGAACAGTTTAATAAAGAATAATTTTGAAGTTCTTACTTCAGAACTTATTAAGAGTGGGCTGGAAAAACGTCTTTGCTGGATACACACTTGTATTTTGTGTTTGCACAGGCTGAATGAGCTGAATGAACTCTCAGTGTCACTTCTGTTCATATTTCTTATGATTCTTATGAAAGTGTCAAACTTCTCATTTGTTTATGCACTCAGCCAAACAACCTAGCATATATTTTAAAATATCTGTTTGATGTATTGTTTTTTAAATATGGCAAAATATTTCAAAGTTTAAAAATAAATGAAATGTGACGTGTACTTACCCAGGATTTATTTTACAAAATAACCAAAAGTTTATCTCTCCTTATTTCCCAGTGCAGATGTAGACGAATGAACTTAAATAAATTTTAAAAGTAATATTTAGAGGACATCTCAGCTAAGCTTTCAAATAAATAAAAGTAAGGTTAGAAGAAAATTCCACATCTTCACAGAAAGTAACATTTAGGTAAGTAAAATGTGTAAGAACATGAGTGACTTCCACGCTGTATGGATGAAAATAATTTTGTCTTGGAATTTTTAAATAAGAATTCAGGAAATTAAAATATTTCTTTCTCCTGATTTATTTCAGGAACATTTCAAAAATAATCTAAAATGAAGTCAGCTTGATTTATCTTGCTTATGAGAGTACTGACGGTGTACAAATCATAATATAATATAATAAAATATAGGTAAAATTATATATAAAATTAAAAAATATTAAGAAACTAAAATATTTAAATAGATAAAATAATAACTAAAATGTATAAATAAATGAAACATATAAATATAAACACAATAAAATTATATAACCTGATGATCTCCAGAATTATGGTGTGTGTAGGGGAAATATACATATTAAAAGGAATGGGAGGTTCTACTTTCTTGTCCCTCATCTTTCTTATCTCTATTTCTTTCAGCTGTCAGCAGACTCTGCCTGATGCCAACTCCGTTTGAATATTTTCAAACTTCTATTTGCACCCAGGGAAAATCCTGGCTGTACTCAAATAAAGGTTAATTTGTGTTGTCGTGTATTCAAAAAATCCCACATATTTTTAAATAATCAAAAATGACATTCTGACCTCATTATATGACCTGAGGATAGGCATGTCGTCATAGTACATATGCTTTAATTTGTCTTGTAGCTCAAGTATTCCACTTCATTGCCAATGCTTTATTTTTTATGAGCATCACATCTTTACCTTGTTGAATGTGTTCTGTTTTATCATATCTTACCTGCTCATGCTTTCAAATCTTGGACAAGATGGTGTTAGTCTATTGGAACCCATTTTCAGTAAAGAGAACAGGCTTCCCTTATGTTACTTTATAGATATTTAATCATAGTCATTCACAAAAGCAATGCACATAACAAGGAGGCCTTACTTGGACGCTGGTGATTTTCTAGCTCTTGAATCTACTGACTTTGCTGAGGATTATTAACCAACCTCCTTCGAGGGACATGATCCTTCTTATGTCTGTTTCACTGAAGTTATGACTGTCTTTGTATATTGAAAAAAATATTTCCAACGTTAAATATTATACTGATTTTTTTCACAGAAAGCATCTCTGCATTCATTAGCATCTCTGCGAATCATCTCCAAGACAGAATTCCAGAACTTTACTCTAAACCACTAACTGATGCTAAATCTGTGATAGAGAAAATTAAGATACCCCATCAAAACTACTCCCTTTTAGGTATTCCTATTAATGTAATCTAAACCTATATATATTCACCCGTAAGCCTAAATCATGCAGTAAACCAACAACCTCTAATGTCAGGTCTCAGAAGATGTGATTTATAAGTAAGCAAACACTGCTTCCACATATTTTCTTGGCACATCCATATGGAGTAGATACAGCACTTCACTAAGGATGTTGAAGTTAATAGATGTCTTCACTGATCAAATGGCTTGAGATCCTAACTAAGCACAACCACAGAGGAGAAAGAATTGAAAAAGGAAAAGGGTCTTATGAGCTCTTTATGATTCTGTTGGCTGTGCCTGCATGCATGTCACTGTTCAGCCTGTCATCTTCTTTGTCTTACCTAACCCAGCCTTACCTAACAAATGTTGATGGGCAGTGCAGTTTCCCAGTCAACAGATTCATTATGAATGAATAAAAATGTTTTGTTATAATCCCTTTGGATCCATCCATAAGTATAGCAGTCACTTGTCTTTCCACAATAAATCTTTCAAAAATAAACCATGGCATTCAAGGCAAAGTGATTAAATCCTGTCTCAGCTCCCTCTCTGTGAACTGATCCTTCCCATGTTAAAGAGAAGATTTATAACTAATATAGATTTCCTTTCGCTCTGATTCTCCTGTGTCCTGGGTTCAGCAATAGCAGTCAGTTTTTCTCCTCCTTAGTAGCTGGTGCAGCACTGTGGTTTGACTTAACCTGGGAACAAAACTGGTAACAGTTTTTAGTTGTTGCTAAGCAATGTTTACCCTGACCAAGGACTTTGTGAGCCTCATGCTCTGCCGGGGAGAAGGGGAGGCCGGGAGGAAGGAGGGACAGGACCCAAGCTGACCAAAAAGGCATTCCATACCATAGCACGTCATGCCCAGGATGTAATTGAGAGTTACCCGGAAGGACACAGGACTTCCCGGTCGGGTTCATTTTCAGCGGGTGGTATCGTACTCTCTTCCCTTGTTATTTCCTTATCATTATTATTATTGGTGATAGCAATAGTGATTTGTGTTATACCTTAGTTACTGGACTGTTGTTATCTCAACCCATGGGAGTTGCATTCCTTCAATTCTCCTCCCCATCCCTCCAGGAGCGGGGAGGAAGGGGGGGGANCCTATTCCCCCCCCCGGCGCCCAGGGGGGGGGGGGGGGGGGGGGGGGGGGGAGAAAGAAAGGGGGGGGTTGAGTGAGTGAATGAGCTGCACGGCTGGGTTTAAACCACGACATCCTGAGTTATTCCCTCTCTACAAGTTTTGGATTGACAGTCAGTACCACCACCATAAATGTGGGGTGAACCATGGCCTACAATGCATGCCCATAAGAGAAGTCTTTTCCTGCTTTTGTCATTATGCAAAAGCAAGTACAAAGAGATTAAGGAGGGAAAACTCTGTACCTTTACTACCATGAACAACTGCTAAACCACCAATATGCCAGTAGAAACTACTGATGGAGTGGTCTAGGCCAGAGTGGGTATCTTACAAGCTCCATGAAGTGTTTCAGTGCACTCTGCTCTCTCCTGGAACTGTCGGTAGCTCATGCACAGTTTGAGATAATGGTGTGAACCCACGGATACCAAGTCATTGCTCAAGATAGTCCTGACTGTCTATATCACTGTAATGTGGCCAAAGCGAGAGTTCATAAGTGGCATATCCTTCATGCTCATGCTGTGCTGACATGTACAAGGTAAGGCCGCTGTGTCTGCTCATCCTGCTGCTTTCGGAGTGACTGTCAATAAGCTATCATACTCCTTCCTCTCACACACACTCCTTGCTTTAGAGCAAAAGCCTATCACGGACTTTTGGATTCAGTGTGTTCATAAAACCAGGTGTGCTGCTGTATAGGTGGTTGTAAAAGGGAAGAATAGGGATTTTGGAGTCATTAAAAATGCATAGAACAAATTGCCCAACTCTAGAAATGATCCAAACACATAGTTTTATTTCATTAGGTTTTCCAAGATTTTCTGTTCTTTACTGTCTGTATATTTATAGTTTCAAATCTCTTTCAAGATATTTTCTCCTGGCTTACCTATTCAAAGCAAATTTAAACATGAAAAGTTTTTTCATTTCCAAACCTCTCCCCAAGCATGTCTATGAACAGGAGTTTCTTGTTCATTATTGCATAATCTTGACATATGCAACATATTGCTTACTGTTCTCATAAACTCCCTGACTATTCTTTTTCTCTCAGTCACTATAAAACCTGAAACCTCTGAGAAAACAATATAAAATACAATATCTTGCTTATAAAAAGGAATATGAGGGATGGACACATTTAGTACAGATTAATCTAAAATTACTTAGAAGCAATTGTGAGGGATAGTTAAGGACCCACAAGAACACTATAATCATGGAAGGTGTTTATTCTTTATCCTTGTTTCAGTACAGCTCTGCATATGCCAAGTAGATAAACATTTCTAGCCAGAAAAACAGCCTCTATGGAAATGAGCCTAGCCTGTGATGGTTTAGACCAAGATTAAGGTACTTAAATAACAAGGAAGGCAAGCTTGAAAGATGAATAGCAAGTCTACATGGAGGTAACCCCCATCCACTTTCATAAGCACAAAGATGTCACTTCAGGATGCTTTGCTGCACACCAAAAGCATAAAACCCTCACAGAAAACACCTTAGGTTCAGGGTTCACAGCTAGCCTAAGTACAAAGATGACTGTAATTATAAAAGTCTGAATTTCTTTCTTGGTTTTGGTCAGACTGAAATATTTTACCATAATATTTTCCTTTATTTAATTCTCTATTGATTTTAATTAAATTCTCACCATGTTTAATTAAGTTATCTTTCAGGTTTCCACCTCCATCTGAAGGATTTCCACACACACCCCCCTCCATCACCACCCCAAATCTGATTTTCAGGCTGTTTTTCAAGGATTCAAATCCAATGAAAACCCAAAAGAGCAACAGAGAAAAATTGGCTATGTGCTTGGAAGAAAACTACCTATAATCTGTCACTGTGAAATTACTTTAAAGTCTCCTTCTTCACAGGTGGGCAACAGTAGAACTAAAAGGCTGGTTAATTATTCTCACTAAATGCTTTACATTCAAAATTGTTTTAAAAGGTTAATTAAAGGAAGTATCGTGTTATAGGAAGGCAACAGAAGGAAAATGCCAGCTTATGGCTAAGAAACTGCTCTGGAAGAATATATATGCAGCTAGGTTTTGTCACAGACTCCCTGTGTGATCCTGAGCAAGGCAACAGCTTGGTCTTTCTCTTCTCTGTAAATGTATGATAAGGCTGTCTTACAGTTCGGTGCAAATATATTTATTATCATAAAAATGGTGATTGCCAGGAAAGGCCTGAAAACAGACAGTCAGTGCTCACATTACATAGATGCTTTGTTTATAAATAAGCATTGGTACTAATAATGGCAATAATGCACAAAATATTTGCTTATATAATTTATATGTACTTTCAAAAAAGGAAAAATTTTGATTTTTTGGAGTTTGTCTTATTACATAAGCTGATCATTTATGCCACCTCCGAAATCTTGAAAATAGTGATATTCAACTCAATCAGATAATTATGAAAATCCCATCTTAATACCTGCAATTACACCATTGGAATATTTATTTCCAATAATTCTGTCAAAATGTTAAAGCTAAATTACATCTTTAATTGTGAGAAGGTTTTTAGAGGGGACAGCTGGGAAGAGACCTATTAAAAGGTAATGAAAGATCAGAAAAAAAGGCTGCTTGAATAGACCAGAGGAATGGTCAGGGCAGATTAGTTATTTGATTAGCTAATTAATTCTTGTACAGCTTGAAGTCAGAAGCTCAGGCTTTTTATGCAAAATCACACAGAAAAACCAATGTGAAATACAGTTAGATCTGTACACACATGGATATTTTCCTAACACACTGCCTCTTACAATCTACAGCCTAGAGTATCTGCATGTGTTATTCATGATTATTGTTAATACATATTAAAAATAGAACTCTTTGCAGATTAAAAAGAATAAATAAATAAAAAAGAGTCATGCTTTTTCTATACACCTCACTATCTTTCCACTCTATAAAATGTTAGCTTCTGTGGTGGTTTTCAAATCTGTAATTTCTTCAAATATGAACTGAAAAACTTACTATGGCCACTTAGATTGCTGCAATATTCTTCTTGAAAAAGAGACTGAAGGATAAAGGAGTTTCCAAAGAAAAATAATGTAATGAAGACTCTAAAAAACATCATTTATTTTTCTTATTTTCTCCAACTCACACTCTCCAAAGGGCAGTGGTTTTGCCATTCTGAACAACTAACAATTTGCATGTGTGTTCTGCTAGCCATTGCCCAGGGTCACCACTAGTGTTTTGGTTCTTTTAACTACAGTCTCAAAGGCCTGTACATGGTTTCTTTCTGGCATAAGATTTCAGTGTACTGCACCTCAACTAAGGGGCATTGAAATGCTGCTAAGAATTAGGGAAGAAGGGGAAAATAAACCAACCAACAAACAAACAAAAAACCCAGTTACTGCTATCTCAGAAATATTTTGCAATTTGCCTGTGTATAAATCCCAATATTCCGAAGTATCTAGGTAGGAAAACTGCACAATGAATATTCTCTGAAATTTTCTACTATCTGTGCAGTCTATGGCTAACCACCTACTAGTATTTCAGTAATTCTCTTCATTTTCATCATTCTTGCTGTGAGCCACTGACTGATTTATCACATTTACCCCTTGCATATGTTCAATGTGAAACTGCATAAAAGTAATTTCAAAACTTTATGAAATATTAATGAAAGCAAGAATGGGCAGACAAGAGTCATTGATTTATAGTCAAAACCTGCTGCAGTTTGCAGAAGTGTAACTGCTGCTTTTGAACCTTGAACACCACATGAATATTAAATTGCATAAAGTGTTTCAGTTATCTGAAAGTATATAGAAGGTGCATCTGAGCTCTAAATTCACTTTCCTGAAAAAAAATATGCTTGTGGAAGATTTTCTTAAGACAAAGTGCAGGTTTGAAACTTCTATCCCAGTATTTTTGTGAGTATTAGTAGAACCCTGTGAAACAGTTTTCATGGAAGCATAGAATGGTTAGGATTGGAATCAACCCTAAGGATTATCTAGTTCCAAACCCTCTGCAGGGACACCTTCCGCTAGACCAGGTTGCTCAAAGCCCCATTCAACCTGGCCTTGAACACTGCCAGGAATAGGGACATGCACAGCTTGCTTAGAAAACCTCTTCCAGTGTCTCACCACCCTCACCGTAAAAAATTCTCCCTTATATGCAGTTTGAATCTACTCTTTTTGAGTTAAAAACATCACCCTTCATCCTATTGCTACAGGTTCTGGTAAAAAGTCTTTCTTCAGCTTTCTTATAAGATCTCTTTAGGTATTTAGATGCCACAATAAGGTCTCCTCTGAGACTTCTGTCCTCTAGCCCTTTCAGCCTTTCTTCATAGGAGAGGTGTTCCAGCCCTCTGACCATTTTCTTGGCTCTCCTCTGTACCCATTTTAACACATCCATGTTTGTCTTGTGATGGGAACCCCAGAACTGGAACTCCAGGTGGGGTAGTGCAGTAGGGCAGTATCAGAGAATAATCACCTGCTCTCAGTACATTTGTCACTCAGCCTGTACTGATACTGGTGATGTCAACAATGCAGATATAGAACCTTGCACTTGGCATTGTTGAACTTCAAGAGGTTCACATTGGCCCACTTCTCAGGTCTGTCAGGGTCCCTCAAGATGGCATCCCTTTCCTCAACTGCACCACAGCTTGGTGTCATCTGCAAACTTGCTGAGGGTACACTCAATTCGACTGCCTATGTCAATACTTAAAGATATCAAACCAGTATGGACCCCTGAGGGACACCAGTTCTTATTGATCTCCATTTGGACATTGAGCTGTTGACTGTAACTCTTTGGCTGCTGCCACCCATCTAATTCCTAATCTATCAAATTCAGAGCTCTCCAATTTAGCAACACAGGTGTTTTGTGGGACTGTATTGAAGGCCTTACAGAAGTCAAGATAGATGACATCAGTTGCTCTTCCCAGCCATTCCACCAGCCCAGCCATTCCACCATAAAAGTCCACTAGATTTGTCAAGCACAATTTGCCCCTTATGAAGCCATGCTGGCTGTCTCTAATCACCTCCCTATAATCTATATGCCTTAACATAGCTTTCAGTAGGATCTGCTCCATGTTCTTACAGGCACAGAGATGAGGCTGACCAATTGGTAGTTTTGTAAGTCTGCCTCAGATAATTGGATTTCATTATAATGCTGTAATTCTACAAGCTTTCCAATCTTCCAAAAAATTCCTGGACAGGCACAATTATAAACTGTGAAATAGTGACAGCATTTTGGCATATCTACATCATGACATGGAAAAGACAACAGAAACATATGCATTTTTCATGTGTTAAGTCTCCTTTACATATCTTGGAAACAGACACTTCTTGACAGAGACTGCAACCTCTTAGAACCTTTCATAAAATAATGAACTTTTAAAATTTGCAAAAGCAACAAGAAGTAGGATTATACATCTCCACTCCCTCAGAGTCTCTAACCTGCTAACCAGATTCCTTACTGCAGGTATCTAAGTCTCAGAATGAGACAAAGCCAGGCTATCATGTAGAATTTAGGTATCTTTATCTTATTTATTCCTTACTTTCTCCTAATAGTTTCATTGAACAAAACCCTTATTTCTAGGCCAAGTTGTTTGAGAAGGCAGAAGGTCAAATAACAAACAAAGCAAAACAAGGGGTTACCATTAATGATGTCTAAGAAAAGTTGTTTTCTTCATTCGTCTGTTTATTATTTAGTGAGAGTTGAAAAGGAATATTTTCAAGTAAAAAAGAACTGGGTAAAGCTTCTCTGAAGACCTGCAGTATATTGGACAAACCCAAGAAACATCACTTATCTTCCTCTATCCATTCTCAGGTGGTTCCACAACCAGTGCTCACTTCTGCTAGCAGAAGAGGTGCTAGTTCATATAGCCCTCCTCAAAAGACTGGGGAAGGATGGCAGGTCTAATGAGCTTTTCTGGGAAGTATTTGTCTGCTTTCTGTTGCAGACTTACTGAGATCTGAGTAAAGCAGCTCAAGTAGTTGAAAAGAAGACAGAGGCTTAGACAGTAAAAACATTAGGCTGAGGTGTACATGTTCCTGCAGGGCCAAGAGATACACTGTTCAGTGAAATAACCAAAGGAAAATTTTATGTCTGTTAAAATGTACAGAAGATGTAAAGGCTCTTAAAAGCCCTGAATCTACTGCAAGCAGGTGGACATTTTGGGTTTTTGAAGATTCCTCCTAGAAGAAAGTTTTGCAATGAGAGTTCATGGCCTTTCAATTCCCAGGTTCATCTCAGGGCTGTGCTATGCCCACCTCCAACAACAGAGATCAGAGAGGAAATGAAAATGTCCTTTGGTGATACACAAATTGTCTTTTCCCCATTCTGCCCTCCTCCTTGGCCACCCAGGTTTCTTCTAATAAATCAAGCTGTCAGAAATGTCAGCAAAACCCGTGGAATATTGTGCCTGTTTTATTTGAAACTGAGCTGGATATCTGGTTTAAAAGCACACAAATAAAGGCTTAGGAATTTCATAGAACTTTTTTAGTGATCATCTTGACACACTATGGTGTTTCTGTTATGTTAAAATTGAAGTAAAAAATGCATGGTTGCAGGAATATAGAAAAAGGTGAATTGTTAGCATAAAGAACTGCTGTGTGAGAGCTGAGGTGGCAGCTGTACTTGTATTATAACATGAATAAAAACTTAGTTGAGAGCCACAGAAGCTGCATGCTGTAATTGCTTTCAAGCAAGCCCTTTGTATTTCAGTCTTTAGATCTCATTTATGTCTGCAAACAAACCTACACAAATTAGGCAATTCTTAAGAGCACAAATATCCAGTTAAGAAGTTCTGTCTGCCAACACCCCTGTGTCACTGTCTCGTAAGTTCAAATTTCAAGAAAAGCATTAAGTGCTGAAACATTCAGGAGCTCAGCATGGATTTATTTTTTCTTTTTTTTTTTTTTTTTTTTTTTTCCTGG
>NDXB01021683.1:56663-67153 GCA_002631895.1 Agapornis roseicollis | reverse complement strand
TGGTTTTTTTTTTTTTTTTTTTTTTTTTTTTTTTTTTTCCTGGCTGTTAGTGTCAGTGAAATGGGAATGAAACAGTTCCAACAACACAAACTCCAGTCTTGCTGGCTGGCTTAGTTTCTCCATTCATTCAGCTTTTGGGCATGAAGTTCTATGTAATAGCCACAACTTCTTCAAGGTGTTCTGGATCAGAATAAGGGAAACCTGTCAGCTCTGGAATCCATCTGGCAGTGGTCAGGGTCAATAAAAATAGCATTTAAAAGAACTAATGTATCATCGCTCCCCTGGGTTTCATATTTGACTGGAGCAGGGATTTCAATGGATAAACTCTTGTGAGACAAAAACATAAGCTGGAGCACCACTCCTACAAAGACAGGCTGAGAGAGTTGAGCTTCTTCAGCCTGGAGAATAGAAGGCTCCACAGAGATCTTATGGAAGCTTTCCAATACATAAAAGGGGTCTGCAAGAAATCTGGAGAGGGCCTTTTTATAGGAGCACGTAGTGATACAACAAGAGATAACAGTTTTAAACTGAAAGAGGGGAGACTTAGATTTGATATTAGAAAGAAATTCTGCTATGAGGGTGGTGAGACACTAGTGCAAGTTGCTGAAATAAGCTGTGGCTGCCCCATCCCTGGAAGTGTTCAAGGCCAGTCTGGGCAACCTGGTCTTAGTAGGTGTCCATTTCCAGAAGGTGCTCATGGGAGTGGGGATGGAACTAGATGATCTTTAAGGTCGCTTCCAAGCCAAACCATTCTGTGATTCTATGATGATTCAATGATTCTATGATCTTATGAAAAGATTTTACAACTTCAATCAATTTTCATTGCATCTTCAAAAATACATCTCTGTTATTTCTTGTTGGTCTAGAATAGGTATTTCTGGTCATCTACATCAAATCACAATGCTTAGAATTACAAATCACTACAATTCACTGGCAAGATATTTCCACTTACAGCAAAATCAGATAATTTTATTTGACAGAATTATTTTGCACCCCTTGAAGAAGAGAACCAAATGGACTTAGCAAAAGCAATGTTCTAAAGTAACACTATCCAAGGAGGGGGAGGGAAGGAAAACAAATCAAGGCAACCCAAACCAAACAAAACCCAAGAAAAACAAACAAAAAAGTCCAACCAACCAAACAAAAAAAAAACCACTAAACAGCTAAAGAAAACCCCCAAGGCTGGCAGCAAATCCTAAAGCAATTATTTTAGTAAGAGCCTTTACTTTTACATAATGACCCTTCACAGTTAGGAGCAAATGTTGTCAGCTTAATTATATAAAATTTAGTTCACCTCTCCAGAACTGCTTGCACCTCTTGAGATAAAGACCTGCAGCAGGATAAAGTATGCATGACAATTATAAATTGATAAGCAAAGTACACAGCAGAGCTGGCAGTATTTGTCCTGCAAAGAATACATTTTACCAGTGCAGTTCTTTAGTCAGATATGTCAAACGTATTATTAATGAGCACACAACCCTACACAGAACTGTAAGCTACAGGACACAGTCCAAGCTGGACACAGATTTAGATGGGGTGGAGTGTGGGTGACAAAAGGGACTAGACAGGTCTCTATCCTTCTGTTGACTGCAGTTTCTTTACCACAGCATCAGCAGTTGATGCAGCTGCTTTCCAGCTCCTTCAGTTCACATGCTGGGTCTGCCTGATGAAACCATCAAATGAAAGCAGACAAGCAACAGAAGCAGCAGTAGTGCATGTGTACCTTGCCTAATAAAACAACTCAACACCCTCTCCTGCCATGTCTCTTGCCAAAGGATGGTGCAGATGATGGTCTCACTTATCCCTTACCCACCCTATATCCCCCAGTGTGAGGTTTTCCCTCCCATTCCCTGTAAGAATCTGTCTCCTGGACAGAAGCAGATGCACTGCAGCTCAGCTCCATGCCAAATGATGGCTCTTGACTGCAGCTATCATGGTGCCAAGCCAGACTTAATGAGCCCTCCTAAGCAGCCACACGTGTTAGCTCTGGCTCAGTGCTGTGGGCGCCATTGCTTTGCAGCTCCTCATAGAAGGGCCTTCAGCCTCCTCCCTCCAAAGAGGGGTCTCTTTGAGTAGAAGGGCCAGACAGTGCTGGACCTCGAAAGGAATGAGGTAAATCCTATAACATTTAAAAACTCAATCAGTTTCAAGACGTCTATCACACTCTGGCACTTGTTTCCCACAAGTCTAACAATAGAGCAAAGGGCTAGTTCCCACTCCATTTTCTCTATTTTCTCTTACAAACCCTCTCACTTCTTCATCCAGCTAGCAGAGAAGTGTATTATCACTTTTCCTCCTGAGAAAAGATGCTGGTAGCTAAGCAGCGCGTGCTGTGAAAACATCTCTGAGTAATTTGCTTTCTATCACCAATTCAGTCATTAAATCTTCTTCCAAAACACAACTACTATCCAGTGGCATTTGCCTGCAACCTTTAATCTCCATGACTACTCAATAATCACAAAAACAAGTACTGCTGATCAGTTTGCCACTAGCCCAAAATAGTTTTTCATTTAGAGTCACGAAGTCTAAAGCAATCAATTCTCTTTACCTAATTTTAGTTCTCTTTCCCTTACCTCCCCACTAAAAGCTGGAAAACTGAGAGTCTCTGCAGCAACTTTTGAGATTTTAATAGATGTTTCATTGGTTCATAGCACCCATTACTCAGCCTTAGGAACTGCTTTGCCCAATGGTTTTCCATCCTGGTAAAAACACCCTTTTCAGTCATCTGAAGCAAGAAGGCTATAATGAAAGCCTAATTGTACCCTACAACTCACACATCCAGTTTGTTCTGAATGATGAAGACCTGGGTTTGGCTATGCAGTAAAATGGTTAAATCTCTGCATTCTAAAAGAACTCTGTAGACCTTTTAGCTACTAGAATAATCTAGTGTTTTGGGAGGAAAGTGATCTGCCAAGGAATAAATTTTCTGTTGAATTTTGTACTTAGCAATGATTATTCAAGCTTGAAATGCAGAAATAAGACAAGTTATTAGGAATCTTCACAGAGTTAACGTGCTCTTGAGTTACAGCATTCTTCCTAAGCCTGGGCTCTGTTTTAGTTTTTTTATGACAAATGTTAGATCTTTCTGGGAAAATCTCAATATGCTATGAACCTGGAAGTGGTTTTCAGTAACTGTTGGATCCAATTGCATGAATCAGTCATCTCTCAGCAATACATAAAAGTCAGATCTGGTCTCATTCTGGTCTTATTCTCTCTTATCCTTCCACTTGTCATAACTTCTTTAACTGTTTATTAACCAAAGGTTTTGGAAGGGTTAGACAGAGCCTTACACAATAGAGTTTTGTGTGAGGTGTCCCTGACCATGGTAGGGAATTAGATGATTTTAAGGTTCCTTATAACCCTAACTATTCTATGATTGTATGATTCTGCAACATAAAGTCTTCTTTCTGCTACAAAGTATGACTTTCTATGGCTTCCCTCTACAGTGAACAAAAAATCTGTTCTAGTATTCAGTTACAGGACTTATAAGCATGTTCTCAAATTACCTCAGTAGTGAATTAAAAAGATTATTCAAGCTCAGTCTTACAATTTCTCAGTTCTCAAGCTCAGTTTCTTAGTATTAGAAATTGAGAAACACTTGAGGAAAAGTCTATTTCATCCATTTGGGAAGCTACATGTTTTCCTTACAAATTTATTATTTACTGAAGTGACATTATGTTCCCAGATTCTTTTCCCGATACACATATTTTCTATCTATCCTTTCCATGCAAGTGTTACTCACATGAAGATTCAGCAAGCCTGGATTATATGGGTAAGTCATTCAAGGGTGGTAGGCATCATAGTATCTATCTATCTATCTGTCTATCTATCTATCTATCTATGTTGTCTATCTATACCAGTGATGCCCTCATAGCCCTGCCTATGCAACAGAGGAATAAAGCTAATGCACCTGTGGCTTTCCTAAACAATTTACTTTTGCTTTAAAATTAAAGTGTCTCCATAGCAACTTTGAGGCACTCACAAAGGCAGAAGAAGGACAGTCTTTTGCAGAAAATGTGGAGTGGATTCAAACTATGTCGCATGTGAGGACCAAATGGTCAGACCTCTTGGTGGGAGTACAAACACATCCTGAGCTTGTAATGGCCTAATATCCATCTCAGAAAAATGATTCTGTAAGAGGCCACTATCACTTCTGGCCGCCATACTCTGGCAGGGAGCATCAGAAGCATCACCATCCTGATAAGGCACATTCCACAACAGCAAGCAAGGACAGCAGAGCTTGGTCAGTATGGGTAACATGTCTCTGCTGAAACCCCAGACTCCTGGGCAAGTGTGCAGGGATAAGGCAGGTCCCAGCTCAAGCTGGAAAGTCAGGTCAGTGTGTGAACATCGGGGAGGCACAGGAGTGTGCACCAGCATACCTGCAACATAGCTCAGGCAAACATCAAATGCAGGAGCCTCAACTTAAAAACAGGTCCTGAGCAAAGGCAGAGCAGGCATCTGCTGAACTTGCCAAGGCCTGACAGCTTTGTTATTAAACCTGGTCCTGACCCCAGGCAGAAAAAACCTGTGGAGGACAGGGAATGCCCTCAAGGCCCTGACAGTGGCCCCTTGTGAAGGCTAGGATAGCATATCTGCAGCTACTTAAATCTTACGAGGCAAGTGGGAGAAATTGCAATGTTTTGCACCTTTGAAAGGAATGTGTTGTCCTGCCTGCCTACTGGGGGTGGGCAATGCTGTTGTCTCACAAGTAACATAATGCTTCAGGGAGGTCACACTTGCTCCTCTGTTGTCATGTTCACAAACCAAAAAATGCCATTCAGTCTGGATATCTATTTTTTGTTCTACATGTGGGAATGACAGCTAATACTAAAAACAATGACAGGTGCTTTGAAAGGAAACTTAATGCCTTAAAATCATTCACTAGACTGTGAATCACTCTCCTAAGTGGAAAATACTGAGCCTTAGTCTATACCTACCGTGAAGAGTAGTTTCTCTTCTTTACATCTATCAAGAGTTCGCTGTGACCCTTCTAGCATCATGCATTGCTGAAGAGCCTCTTTCTTCACAGCAACTAGTACACTGTAGGGAGGCTGCTTCCCTTAGGCAGAGCTGAGAACTATTAACTCATCCAGCTCTCATTGTTCCCAGCTCCCAGTGAGTATGCAAGGTGTAAATCACTTCTTAGTTGAGAAACAGACTGGACAAATTTTCTATAGCAGAAGATCAGGGGTTGAATAAAATTATCTTTAATACAGTGTGAAAGTAATTTATTATGTGTGTCAGCTGAGAATTAATATTATTCAAGTGAAGTGCACTTGTACTGATGCAGAGTAGCTCACCTGTTATGACTATGGTATTTTCAGCTATTAATTCCCTTTTCTTAATAATTAGGGTTCCACAGGTCAGCCCAATGAAAACAGAAAGAACACTACACATTCTGCTCATTTAGAAGCAGAACTGAAACAGCTGGTTTAGCTTTCTTTTGAGGGCAACTCTTCACTAGTAAGATTATTAGTCCTTTTCACTGAGTTATTTTTTGTCTACCCCTGGAATTAAGAGCTTTGTTTGTGAGTGATACCGTCACTCTTTTGTTAGTGAGCTCTTAGCCCAGGTGCCAAGCACCAGAAAGACCAAGGAATTCTCAGGAAGAGAAAAAATAAAAAAGGCAACTTGTAAAAGTGAGTATTTTGTTCTTGTTATTCCACCTTCTTTTTAGCTGCTACAGCTCAGAAGGGGATGGATGCCTTTCAGTGGCACTGCCATTGCATATAGATGCAGGTAACATTGCCTGCTGTTTAGGAGAAAGGGACTGGAGTTCTTTTCTGCTCCTAATTTCTTGCTCTGTTTTGAGGTTTGATGATGAATAACTCCAAAAAAGAAAATAATCGTAACTTTTAGAAGCACTTGAGGGCCTTCAGTTAAAAGGTGGCATATAATTGCAGCAGGTCACTGTCAAATGCTTTCAAGAGAGAGAGAGTTGTCCGCATATATGTAAAATGTTGGCAGTCAAACAGAAGTAGCATATACTTTCATACATAATCGCACTACAGCCCTGCCACACCTCATTTTCTCTTTGTTGGTGAAATTTCCTGCCCCTGTCTTCCTTTACATATTTAATGAAGGGCCTGCTTTTGTGCTTTCCCATCATTATCTGATCTTTTTGGTGACTTTATCCCCTCTTAACTCAAACGAAAAAGCAAGGTTTGGTAGGTTTTGCCCAAGGCAAAATAACAATCTGACCATTTTGTTTATCTCACAGGCCTTTTTTTTTTGTTTCTGTTCATTATCATCAATGTGAGCTGTTTCCCACAGCTTCAAACAGACCTCAGAAAGTTTTATGGTCTACATTTGACCTAATAGTATGTTATTCTCTTCTCTGTCCTCCCCAGGGGCCTTATGCAATTCCCACACAGCTTAGCAGGATTTTAAATTAGACTTCAGAACTGGAAGAACAAAGTGATTAAATACCTGCTTTCAGATATATAAAGCTAATTTAGACATAAGTATTTCTTATATTCACAGTTAAACAAAAACCTTGCAATTAACTCTGCTTTTAGTTTAAACGAAATATGAAAATATTTCTATATAAGACATTGCCCATAGCCTGTAAACACAGGTGGATGCACAGCAGGAGGCATAGACACTGCCCCTGTGCTGGTGCTGAAGGGACTGCTCTGTCACTAGGCCAGAGCTGCAGAGGCATTCGGGGGAACAGGACACGTCCAGAGGTGGCAGAGGTGTATGACATAGAGCTGCTGACATTTGTTATAAAGAAAAGGGAGGGCTCATACAGAACAAACAAAACACCAGCTGGGGGCATGGTCCAGGAACTGGGAATGAAGCAGGAAAGGTCTGGAAGAAATACATGAGGGATAGGTCCATCCTCTGACAGAAGAATTAAACATTCAGAAACTACTGCTGTATTTTGTTGCCCATAACCCAAGCTGAGCTTCCAGTAAGAACAAGCCATAACCAAGCTGCACGAGAAGGTTTGTGTGTGTATGTTGACATCTTTAACATATAGGTCTTGGTTCTGCCAGTAACAACCTCTGATCCATCTCAGCCTGCTCTCTTTACTCTAACACATCTCCTGTCCTTCCCTTCATATTCTCTGAAAGCCATCCTGCCTTCTTTCCTTCTCTCTTCCTCTGCTTTTGTATAGGTTATGCAAAGATACAGGTTTTCAGAAATGCAATATTTACCCATGAAAACACAATTATGGGATATCTGCTGTGCTTCCAGACACAGAGGGATCTAGATGGGAAGCAGAGAAAGGGGCTGTTGTGGGACTTGCAAAGCAAAGCACCCATGATAGGGGAGCTTGGGCAAACCTCCATACACACGAGTTTCATTGTCTGGCCTTCATGATAAAAAAAAAAAACAAACAACCTTTCTGAACTGGGAACATCAGGGCAAGCACAGGCTGGCAGGGGAAGAAAATATACAGCAAAATCAACTATGGCACAAACATCTTATTTCTGCAGGAAAGGAAAAGAGTATTGAGAATATTGAAATCACAGGACCAGCCAGCTAAAGTTCTCATATTCATATGTCTGCCTTGATGTTCTTTGTATACCACATAATAGTATTTGCTGCAGTTATTTTTCTCTGAATTACTGTAATTGAGAATATCAGGACAATAATTTCCTACTGAATAAAACAAAAGGAGACATTAGGATAAAATGTCCCTTGACAATGTCCATGTGCTATTAGCACTAGATTCACTGCAAAAAAAAGTATAAATTATTCAAGCTGAAAAATACCACACAACACTTAAGGTTGGTATGCAAAGCTAGCATAGCACAGAAAACCTTGAAAAAATAAGACCCTGAACTGTATATGGCTACATTACACACTTACTTTGCGCTGCTAGAAAGGGATGTTTCCATTAGCTGGCACATCACTTGCGGTCCAACAGCCTTGAAAACCTCCTGAAGTAAACTCAAGGTTTCCATTCTCCATTTTATGTTGAATATTTCCTACTATAGGAGAACAAATATCTGTATTCCACATGCTTTTTCTTCTCTCGTGTGGATATGGTCTTTTCTCTAGGCAGCTTAGAAGTAGGCTGTGTTGCCCTGAACAGTAGGTTTCATGGCAAGTGTTCAAAAACAGGGGTAAACAATGAAAGACCAGGGCTATTATCCAGCACACCTGCATCTTCTTCCTGTTAGCAGCTGATCAGGAAGGACAGTGACAGAAAGAGAAACTCATTTAACTGCAAGTGTGATGGGAAAGATGAGTTGTAAGCCAGCAAAAGGTAACCAGTGTTCTTTGTTATTGGGTAGAAGGGATTAAAAATAGGCCTACACAGTCAGCACAGGAAAGTGGTGTTTGATCATTTATCTCAGTGTGAAGAGTGTCTGGTGTGAGTTTTCAATAGGATAAAACACCCCAGGTAGTTCCTTTTCTGTTTTATCTGTTTGTTAATTTATTGGGTTTACGTGGAATATGTATTCCAGCATATAAGGACAAGCAGAAACACCATGACTTTCAAAATCACTCTGGTATGAGTGTCAGACATTTTCATGTAAAATGGCACTCATCCTCTCTCTCTTTCTTCTAAAATGCTATGAGTTTGTACCTCTGATAATCTATCAGATTTTCAGCCTTGAGTGATTGTTTCTTTCTCCTGTCTTCTCTGTTGGTCATACAGATCTGAGTAGATATCTACCTTCTCCAAATAAACCTTTCACAATCAATTCCATTCAGAATCATCAGGAAACCATTAACTCTCAAAGTCATCATTTCATTTAAAAGATGGAGGACTAACCCCCAGAAGAGAAAGCATTGAGCCCCAACATGGGCTGTGGATAGTTTGAAAGCAAATGGAAGATTTTTATTTCCCAGCTGAGTGTTTCCAGTCTCAAAACCACATCCTATTCTACTATCCTGCAGCAAGGAAAGCTCTGCCACCAGTATTAATCCAGCCAGCATATTAGAGCTCTTGGGAACTTTTCTGACCTTTTCATGTGCTACCTATACAACATGAAATCTCTTCAGCACTGCTGTGCGTTGTTTTAAAGTTTTCAGTGTAAGCGCCTTCTCAATACTAACAGAAAAAACCAAGTTCATTGCCAACATGGCTGGCATCACTGTGTTCTTTTCTGTTCCTTTCTGCTTTACCTCTGTCGCTTCTCAGCCATCCTTGCACAGATGGATTTTGCCCTTTGACCCTTCCCATAACAAAGGACAAATCAGTGGTCTGTGTTTCCACCTCTTTATTTATATTTGCATCATCTCTCCCTAGGCCTCTCATAGGGCTTCACAGATACTAAAATTATCTTTGCTATTAGCCAATCTTACAAGCTACGACTAATTTAAGCTTTCCTCCATACTTTCTAAACACTTTAGGAACCCATTTACTCTCTGTCTGGTTGCCAAAGCTTTTCATTTCCCCTGATGAACAGGAGAAAGATATTTGTGTAACTGATTAGAGTAAATTAACTCCTAGAGCATGACAAACCTGTGTGCCAGGAAACATAGTGCTTTTGGAAACACAGTAATGGGCATTTGGAGTTCTTGCCATATAAATCTACTGCTCAAATGGTCCCATCCTCACTCCCATCTCTGGTCACTCCTCTCGGCAACATGGCAAAAGAAATCCTGAAGGAAGACAGGATTTCAAGGGGCACCAGTTGACTTGGACCTTTAAAGCCCATCCTTAGAATGACCAATTTCAGTTTAGTTCTGCTTCTGAAACACTTGAACCTGGTTCTGGATTTTTCTCCTGTCTCATGGTGCAAACAAGTCAAAATACTGGTTAAAAGAGAAGATGATTTAAATATATTGTCAAACTATTTTGTAAACTATTCGAACAAACAACTACTTGAAAAATTAATTTCTAACATTGGAATAATAAGCTGATACAGCTGTAACTGTTTCTCCCAACAATGTAGAGATCATTTTCTGTTTTCATTCTAATACATCACAAGATCTAGAAAATTTAGAGACAGTTAACTTACCCATTTGCGTCCTTACTATCTTTGTCTGTTCCAATATTGTTCCTTGACAACCACTGCTACACTACAGCAATGTTTCAGTTTTCCAACAGCTCAGGACAGTTTATATTGAAGAACATAATTGTACTGCTGATTAAGATCTTCAAACTTCTTGTAAGCATTAAATAAGGCATCAAACAACATTTTCAGTCCTGGAAATATTATAAAGATAACATTCTCTGCCTCTTATTAAATAATATCTGACCTTCAATATGATTTCCTGCCTCTGCCCTCTTTAAACATCCTAAAAGTGTCAGACTTTGAAAATATGACCACAGCTGTGACTGTGGCCAGCATATGTGGGCACAACAGGATGTCTACAACTGAACACACAAGCTTGTATAACCCTCAATTTTTGCAAACACAGAAGTTAGACATGTTTAAAACTGCATCTATGCCAAGCCACAAAGCTAAGTCTAGCAATATCTTTTTTGTTCTAATTCTTTAATAACAGGACAGAAACTCTAGGGGGAAAAAAAAGGGACAAAAAAAAAAAAAAAAAAAAAAAAAAAAAGAAATAATTTG
>NDXB01021683.1:42922-56607 GCA_002631895.1 Agapornis roseicollis | reverse complement strand
AAAAAAAGAAAAAAACTCAAGGGGAAAAAAAAAAGGACAAAAAAAAAAAAAAAGAAAAAAAGAAAAAAAAATGATTTGTTCTTTGCCCACAATAAAAGCAACAGTAAAAATTGCCTGAAAAGTGCTTCAGAAACTAGCTTTAGTGATGACATCATCACCAACTCACAAAACAATCATGAAAACAGTTTGTATCTATCAATACTGAATGAACTTGTACTGCACTTGTATAGGTGGTGACGGCAAGTGGCAAAGCTCTTATTTTTAATAACCATTTTGCTTTTTCATGGGTGTCTAGATTGAATTTACTTCCTGTTTTGATTTCCTCGCTAATTTAGAACTTTGGAATTTTCAGCTGGATAAACTTGTTATATGAAGACTTTCACCCAAACACTTCACATATCTTCAATGACTTTGTTTACGAGTCTTGTGGCTGGAATCAATATCTGACTGCATATTTGACTAAATGTGCAGATGCAGGCATCTAATTAACTGTAGTGTTTACCCGACATTTATACAGCCAAATCCTCAGAAAGTTATCAAATGGTAACACAGTCACCGCTTTGGCATTTTTTGAGGCATCACTGATCTGTGGAGCACCATCCTCTCAGTTAATAACAAAGACTGTCCCAGTGGGAGTGGCTCCTTTCTGCCTGCAGAGGCCATGGCTCGGCAGCACAGCGGCCCTTGGACTGATCTGTCTACCCTGCCCCAGTCACACCATGTACCAGCAGGAAAACTTTGTTGCTAATGAATAAATAGGTACGCTGGTGCAGAGCCAAATGCCCGGTGGAAACAAATGACTTATTGTGTGCTTTAAATGTAGAAGGCAGTATTCACAGAGGGTAGATGATGTGCTCCACAGCCCTTCAACCACCCCTCATGCCGAAGATCCTAATGACTCTGGGCCTGCCAAGACAGAGTGTCCTGTCCCATGGATTGCGATGCAGTGGACAGACTACTGTTAACTGCCAAAGAGCCAAGAGATGCCAGAGTTGGAGTACTGGAACAGCACCTTGGGGTTCTCCATAGCACCCTGGGAAGTCACAGGGAAGAAATTGTTCATCTTTGTGCTCTTTCTTAGCATTGAGCCAGACCTCAGAACGAAGCTGTCAAAGAACAAGGACAAGTGTTTTCAATCATGATCTATGTTCAATAGTAGACCTACTGGCTCTGGCTGGCAGAAAGCTGGGTAACTACATTCCAGCTGTATAATTCTCCAAACACTTCTCCTGAATAAAGGCTTGTTATTTTTCATCTTAGACAGTTGCACAGTATCATGACATGATATGTTTCACTAAAAAGATGACATAACTCTGTGAACAAAGTAATTCAAGTTCATATAGTACTGCTTTTGTGCAATTAGCAGAATAAATAAATACGCTGTGCATTTGGTTCTCCTTCTTTGATGAAATGCTTTACATAGGATCATTACTCAGTGTTAAATTCACAGACCTTTTTTTGAGAGAGATTTCAACAAATCTGAAAATCTGAAATGTTGCTGGCCTGTTGAGAATAACAGAACACTGTTATCATTGTAATAATGTTATAGGCATCTTCCTAGAGCTCCTTCAGAATGGTTGTCCAGGGGGGTTGTGGAGTCTCCTGTGTTGGAGATATTCAAGGCCTGCCTGGACAAGTTCCTGTGTGATGTAATTTAGGTTACCCTGCTCTCGCAAGGGGGTTGGACTAGATGATCTTTCGAGGTCCCTTCCAACCCTTAGGATTCTGTGATTCTGTGATATCCCAGCTAGCCATCCTCCAGGTCCTAAACCATTAAAAGTGCTTGACAAAGTCAGTGATCATTACAAAAACAACCTTCTTTGTCCTTGTGTTCACCACCTCCTGTATCACTTACACAACATTATGACAACTTCGTTAAATGACCATAATGCTGCCTCTAGTAATATCTATACGTATGTAAGGTTTTATTTTGAAATGGAAACAGCTTAACAGTGAAATGGAGTCTGATTTTGAAATGTTGGTAAGTTCCTGACTGTAATGAAAATCTAGTGAATCCAGAGCTGCCTCAAAAGATGTGTCATGCCTGGGGTGGTCAGGTGTCATGGCTGAAGATATATACATTTGTCATTTTGATAAGGAGATTAAATGAACCTGGAGAAGAACCACTATCACTGTAATCAAAGGGAACTGCACAATTAACTATATTCTCTTCTTCTAAAGGGTGGAAGAAGGTAGCTCAGCCATTCCTGGGTGTCCTGCTGGTGTGGTACCCATCATACAATGGGACTTTGGCCAACTGGCCATGGAACCTTGGAAGCAGTCCTGGATCCTGTACAACCAAACATGGACAGAAATCCTTCTTTCTTCCCTGCTTACTCCTCATAATAAAGGAATTTAAATGAGTCTCATTTTGGTTGGAAAGTATCCGATTGAGAGTTTTCTTTCACTGCAATGCAAAAAAAATGCTGCAACTGTGCCAAGTACTGTATATGGAATAACTCACAGGAAAAAGACCTATGTGATTTCCTCTCCTCAGGAAGAATGATACAGCCATTTGAAATTAACAGCTGTGTAAAATTAGGAAGGCCTTAAATGTCAGTGAAATGCAGGGCTTCCTTGTTGTTCTTGACCTTTTAGCTATCTTCATACTGTGAAACTTCAATAAAAGACTTCATTAAAGGCTACCACAGCTATGACCTAAAGAAAATTGAGTTCTGTTTTGTTCAACAAACAGATCTCATAATCAGCAGCAAAACCCAAAAGTGACTCAATGAAATTATGGAATGCATACAGTATCTTAGGGAAAAAAACGTTGCTATGGGAGGAAGGCAAATCAATTGATCAACAGAGAAACCAGGATGTTCTTCAGAAAGCAATTGTAGCTCATTTATTAACAGCAGTAAACCATGGAAGAAAGGGACCGTTAACTCCCACTTGTGAAGATCTTAGGACAAAGATTGCATCAATAGATAAATCCCTCCCTTGGGTTTCCATACAGCCCTCTCTGTTCATCAGTTATCAGCAGCTGAGACATGTTTCACTCTGTAGCCTAAAATATTTTATAGCAGTTCTATCAAATCTCTCCCCTGATGCTAGATCTCAGATAACCCCCTGTGACTGAACATGTCTTGGAGAAACACTGTTTCAGGAACGACCTAGCACTTACCACAATTGTAATTACATGTGCTTGATCTATATATTGCCAAGGCAGTTGCTAGAACTCAACAGATGTTGCCTACAAATCTGCCAAACTTCTACATTTGTGCCTTTGCAAACTAAAGCAAATTAGTATGAAAAGAAACAAATAATATTTTTTTCAGGTCACAGGCCCTTTATTAGTGAATTTCTACAACTTGTCTCAGCAAACACCTTAGTTCATGTCCGTTGCTACAAATTGGAGCCTGGCTGTGCAGGGCAGGAAACAAAGCCAGGAAATGTTCATAGTATCATAGAACCATAGAATGGTTTGCTTTAGAAGGGATCTTAAAGATCACTTAGTTCCAGCTCCCCTGCCATTGTCAGGGACACCTTCCACTAGACCAGGCTGCTCAATGACCCATCCAAGCTAGCCTGGAATACTTCCAGGGATGGGGTAGCCACAGCTTCTCTGGCAACCTGCGCCAGTGCCTCACCACCATCACAGTGAAGAATTTTTTACTAGTGTCTAAGAAAATGTCTCGGTAAAGTTGAAAATAATGCTCACTGCAAAGCTCAAAATCAGCAACCACTCAAAAAGCTGTTCTAGTTGAGTTTGCTAAAGGTGCTGCAGACAGATATGGGCAACTTAACCTGCATGTTCAAGTTTGTTGAGTGACTTCTTTGTGAAAAGAAAGAAGAAAGAAAAGGAAGAAAACAGTTCGCCCCATTAATGCATTTTAAGGTATATTAGTTTTTAAGTGAGGATTGTTTTCTTTTATTTTACATTATATTGCTTTTTCTACTTTCATTTCTTTGACACATTTTTCTAACCTTCAGAGTCCCAGCATGAATTCATTGGTAGCTAGTTTATGAATCTATTACTTCAGCAATCTCCTTTGGATGCTATATACTTTTCCTGCTGTTGTGCTTCCTTTCTTCTTCACCTCCAATTGACCTCCTTGAACTAAACCCTGAAACAATAATCGCAACTAAATCTCTGCTTTTGTTTCCCTGGGAAAACCGAGATAAACTCTTTAAAACTGCTTTTATTAACAGCTTTTCTCTTCTCTTCTTCATTGTTGCAGACCTTAGCTGCTTGTATTAATGGATTTTTTAATATATCTTAGCAGGACAGTATACATTTCAACTTTTCCTTGCATAACTCTTATTAAGTTCATTTAGTCCAGTGCCAAATGTCTTTTTGGCACATATTGTACTTTGCTTCTTTTAGGAACTTATTTGTTGCCCACATTTGACATACATTTGACCAGAACATCACAGTTATTATTCTTGATTGCAGCTGCTTAGCTTCAATTTTGCAACAGACATTTTTTTTCATCCCTAAGTATAAGGATTGTAGCCTGTGCTACTGAATGCATTTCTTTTCTTTTCTCCAGTACGAATAGTCATCCGATTCTTCCTGCATGTAGAATTTTTGATCATCAACATAATGCATTCTGCATTTGTGTCAACGTAGTTCATTAATGCCTTTCTGTTTCTAATAGGCTACAAAAAACACAGTTAACTAGTTCACGAAAGTTAGTTCATATTTCCTCTCTTCCTAGATTAAGCTATTCTCACTCTCCACCTTAAATAATACTTTATGTAAAGTGATACAAGTACAAGTGAACTAGGGAAAGGCATGATCCACCTTCAATAATGGTTAGATTGCTCTCTTGAGATATAAAAGATTAGGAATTATAATCTTGTTCAGAGGAGAGCAAGGAATTGGGATCTGTACCTGTCTTTTCACAGGCTATTGGAAAGGAGTCCTTTTCTCCTTCTTATTCTATTTGTTTCAGAAAAAAACTAAACAAAACAAAACAAACCAAACGACTTGTAAGTTTACTTTTGCATGTAAATTTAGGTGTACACCTGTAAATTTAGGGGGTTCGTATAGTGAAGCTCATTTGCTTTCTCAGTAACTTCGCAAATTCCTCCCAAAAGCTATAGTCACACAGAAATAAATCAAAATGTTCTTGATTAAATTTTGTATAGTGAAACCAAAGACCTGTGCTACATAATAAATGTGCACCTTTGTGTCCATTGAAACCAGAACATGGAAACCATTCACTGAGAATGCAAAGTAAAATCTAGGCAACTCAGACCCTATAAGGATTAATTCTAAGCAATTACTTACAAACTGAGCAATTCACTTATTAGCAGGCCCAAAAATTTTCATCTAACTACAATACGTCTATTTTCAGTCATAGAGACATTACCCCAAGGCATGCTGGGTTAACAGTACAGCTCATTTCTTCTTATTTCAGATCAACAGATGAGAGGCCTAACAGATTATTTTTAAATAATTACCTCTTAATAATGTTTTATGATATTTTCTGCTTTCAACTCATTAGTTGGAGCAAATAGCAATACTACCTTCTGCTACAGCAAAAGAAATATCCTCATGAAGGGTGGTCTGATGGAGGGAAGCAGATTTTTAAATGGTTGCCAGTGTTTCATTAGTATGCCTAAAGCCCTGAAGCTGCATCAGACTGAGCAAGGATCTGGCAGCAATCTTAGCAGCCTAATGTGCTCTGCTCTGTGGAAAGTCTAAGATGGCACTGGCTGTAAAAAGACATTTTAGCATCAGTATATTTGTGAAGGGCAACCCACACATTTACAGATTTCAGGCAGGTTTGGGAGTTTGGGTTTTCTTTTAGTTGTTGTTGATCTTGGGTTGTGGGTTTTGGTTTCTTTTCCAAATGTACTATACTTGGAAGATGAAGATGGATAAAAGACAGTAATTGAAAAGCTCATTCCAAAAACACATAGCTTGAGAAAAATCTTGAAGAAAAACTTGAATCTTTGTCCCTTGAACAAAACGGAAAAACAGGATGGAAAGATTGGGTTTTATTGGATTTTTTTTTTTTTTAAGAAAAACAACTCTGAATTGGTGGCTTTCTGTGCCTTATAAAGTAGATGACTTACAGCTAGCTTGCAATTAGAGTACAGAACATCAGTCCTTTGCAATCTGTCATTCCCTAACCACTAGGGGTACCTCACATGCCAGCAAAGGAGAGGTAACGTTTAATCTAATCTTTAGCTGCTTGAATCTCTAGGGCTACATTTTATCATAAGCTGTTATGTTTGAATCACTTCTTTTCATTTGTCAGGTATAGTTTTGTTTCACTTTTAAGTTTTGGCTGTGGTACACCCTAAAATACCTTGTGATACTTACTGCAGAGGTTGTATAGAGTTCAGCATTGTGGGAGAAATAATTATGTTCAGTATATATTAGCATTAATGAGATTGAGCTGCTTTGTCATACTCTTGTGTTTAGAGAAAGAAAGAAAATAAGGAAATTATCTGAGCATTTATAGATAATTTGCTATCAGAGGACATACTTGGCTCTCTCTATAAAGAATCTGCAAAAACAAATGCTGAGTAGAAACTGTGAATTTCATGTTTCCCTTGTATTGTCCCAGGAACTGGGACTTGCTATTCTGTACATTTGTATAAAATGGAATCAGATGCATAAGGGATACTTGTGGGCTGGATGTTTGAGATAACACTTGAGATGTTTTGGAAATCTATAGTTGAGTACTATGCAACCGTCATGAATAATGTCTGGGTGCATCACTGAGCTAATAGTGCCAGCAATCAAGTATTTGCCAGTTGGTGATTTAATGTATCCCTTTCCCAAACGTGCCGTATGTCCCAACACAAGCAAAACAAATGGCAGACTTCTCAACCCTTGAATACTGCCAATTCAAACTGAGGGTGTTCAGACACTTTGTCTTTGCAGAATAAACCAACATGACAAGAGAAACAGACTGAGTTGAGAGAGAAATTTGAAATAGTTTGATAAGTCTGTGGTTTCCTTCTGATGGTTCCTCTGTAAAAAGAAGGCATTAATGAAAAGTTCTAAAAGTACAATGGATTTGCTCTTCGATTGCAGTGAGGTGTGGAGTGCTGCTAGCAAAGTGACCAGAAATATTTCTCTGCATATTTTTCTGAGCCCTGGCTGCAGAAAAAAAAATTGTGAGGACCATCACCCAGTCCTACAGCACCAGAAGCAGTTCAGCAGCATGACAGATATGCACTGCTCTGTGGAGATTCCCTACTTCATGGAAAACAAAAAGAGAACTAATGGTCTTACTCATGCACACTCAGGTTTAGCAGCCTCATCCCTACAGAGTACAAGGAATTTAAATCTGCTTTGCTCTTCCATTCCAAATTCAAGATCAGTAGTTAAGGAGAATCTGACAAAGCTACAGGTACTTTTCACAGCCTCATCTCTTAAGTATCAATAATTTCTTGGTTTTAAAACATTAGTCTGGGAGATAAAAAGTTTGGGTGTTCAGTGTATTGTCATGCCACTGTAAATAAATACCATTTTTTCCACAGATTTAGCTCCAGATATTTGTGAACGTCACAGTCTGCATCTTGCCAGATGAAAGTCATCTCATCACTGACTATCACATAAGATATCACTGATATCTTATGTGAGATCAGTTCTGTTTCAGTAACCACCACACGATTTGATCAGGTAGCGTTGTGTCTATTTCTTTATCTTGTTACTTAGAATGTACTTCCTCTGAATGCAGCCACTGCAATCAACCCACGATTGCAGATCATTTGGAGACCATTTTCCCTATGCTTGACAACTGAGAAAGTTTCAAAAAGATACTGAATTCCTAATATCAAAGCTAAATACAGTTTATTTATCTTTAAAAGCATATTAAACCCCATTGTTTTGAAATTTATCCATTCCCCTATTACAGGCTTTTATAATGTCTTGCAATATCTATCTTAATTGGTTGTTTCCCAGACTTAACAACTGCATAAAAGCCCTTTGCCAAAATTATGATATTACTCAACGGCTTTTTGTGTCAGTTCTTAATGTCTAACCTTTATGGTTTCTACCTTGCTTTCATTTTCTTTTTTTCTTTACTAGAAGAGTAGACCTTTCACATTTTCCTGCACTTTTGCAATCTTGTCAAATTAAAACAGGTCATGGAGACTGTGCACAGTGTTCTGATTCAAATATCTTTTGCCACATACATAACTCCATAACAAAAACCTTTCAGTGCTGAGTACCTAGGTATTTTCAACACAGACTTTATGTATATTATGGTTCTTTATACATCATGGCATTCAAACCTCTTCAGACATTTTTTTTATTCATTACATAGTCTGTCTTGAACAGCTGTTAGGGGTCTGCTGTAGTTGCAGGAAAATGCAAAAAGAAAGGTCATTATTCATAATGAAACTGAAGGTGAAAAATGTACTGAAATCCACTGGGCTTTGTGTTCCATGGTCTTCAATCTTACAAAATACCTTAAGGACAGCTGGCACCATACCGGTTTGGTAGTAATTATATACTGTCTAGCAAACAGCAGTGAGGTTGATTATGATTTACTCTGCTGTTATGTAAGCTTACCTTAACAAAAGCAGAATTGCATAAACTTGGCCAAGACTGTCCCTACTTTATAGTCTACCAAAGTTTCTCCTGTAACTCCCAGAGGCTGAACAGCCTCCATTGCCATTGCTTTCCTTGGACACTACACATACTGCTTTTCTCTAGAATCAGTAACATGCCCTGCCAGAGTCTTTGGAGACTGAGCAATCCAAAACCAGGTTTGGGAAAAGAAGGATGCAAAGATCCCCTTTTCAAGGCATGATGTATCAGAAGAGGAAAAAAATATCATTCTAAGCTATATTCTTTATTTTTCTTACCATTTCTTTAACCAGTTAAGTAGGGTCTGCAGTCTCCGTGGAGGAAAGCAAAGTTAAGGCATCTTCCCAATACTGTCAAAGAACTGGACGATCATAAGGATACAACACCAAAACTGATGCAAGGACACCTCACCCTAGACCATGCCACCCAACTCTCTGTCCAACCTGGCCTTCAACATTGCCAAGCATGGAGCATTTATCACTTCTTAGGCAACCTGTTCCAGTGCCTCACCACTCTCATAGTTATCTCACCATCCCCATAGTAAAGAACAACTTCCTTATATCTAACCTGAACTTCCCCTATTTCAGTTTGAACCCATTACCCCTTGTTCCATTGCCACAATCTCTAATAAAGAGTCCCTCTCCAGCATCACTGTGGCCCCCTTCAGATATTGGAAGGCTGCTATGTGTGTCACACCCAAGTTGACTAGCTCTTGATATTTCTGCTTTAGAGCAGTGGCAATGATTTGTACACAAGGGAAAGTAAAAATCTGAGGTTTTGAGCCAAAGGAGAAACTTGGTTTTCTTACACTTTCAAGGTGTTCAGTACCTAGTTGTCTCATAGAAATATGAGCACATTTTTGACAAGAGTCTTATATATCTCCATTAACTAATAACTGTCTTGTTTCACCACTGATGAATTCAAATTTTAGTTCAGTGTAGTCATCCCTGGAATATCCAAAACATGTTTCCATTTTGTTTTGTTCTGTTTAATTAAACAAACAGAATGAACCAAATGGTTGCCTTAGAAAGAAACTTATCACAGAAAAATACTTCACATTTTTAAAACTTTATTAAAGGTACTACCTTTCAATCTTCCCTTCAGTTGTCACCACAGTTGCTCACACTTTGGCAGAACTAGATAAATCTGACTTCACATCCTTTCAGATTACCCTTAGTCATCAGACAGTTGTGGTCAATGGCTCAATGTCCATTACTGGAGATCAGTAACAAATAGTGTCCTTAGGGATTGGTGTTGGGACTAGTCTTGTTCAACATCTTTGTAGCTAACATGGACACTTAACATGTAGCTAACATGGGATTGTAGCTAACATGGACAGTAACATGTAGCTAACATGGGACTGAGTACGCCCATGACACCAAGCTGTGTGGTTCGGTGGATACGCTGGACGGATGCCATCCAGNTGTGTGGTTCGGTGGATACGCTGGACGGAAGGAATGCCATCCAGAGGGACCTTGACACACTTGTGAGGTGGGCTGATGCCAACCTCATGAAGTTTAACCATGCCAAGTGCAAGGTCCTACACCTGGGTCGAAGCAATCTCAGGCAGAGCTACAGGTTGGGCAGAGAGGAGATTCAGAGCAGCCCTGTGGAGAAGGACTTGAGGGTGGTGGTCGATGAGAAAATGAACATGAGCACGTCCTGTATGAAGACAGGCTGAGAAAGCTGGGGCTGTTCAACCTGGGGTAGAGGAGGCTGCGTAGAGACTTCATAGCAGCCTTCCAGTATTTGAAGAGGGCCTATAGGGATGCTGGGGAGGGACTCTTCATTAGGGACTGTAGTGACAGGACAAGGGTTAATGGGCTAAAACTTAAGCAGGGGAAGTTTAGATTGGATATAATGAAGTTCTTTACTGTAAGGATGGTGAGGCACTGGAATGGGCTGCCCAGGGAAGTTGTGAATGCTTCATCCCTGGCAGTGTTCAAGGCCATGTTGGACAGAGCCTTGGGTGACATGGTTTAGTGTGAGGTGTCCCTGCTTGTGGAAGGGGGGTTGGAACTAGGTGATCTTAAGGTCCTTTCCAACCTTAACTATTCTATGATTCTATGATTCTAGGATCAGCATTTATTACTGGAGTTGCCTTTGTGCCTTCATGGATCATACCAGTTCATGCCTAATACTTTTTTACTGCCTTAGTCCTCAAAGCTTCCCACACTCATAAATAATGCATTTCTTTTCATTTCATATTTTGGGTGCTGTAGTTGATCACAAACCCTTTTGCAATAGTGTTATTTCTCCACTTCCATGGGCATATTTTCAATTGCAGAGACAAGTGAGATGATATCAGGCTTCAGAGAACAGAAGGAAAAACAGGCTGCACACTCTACTAGACAGAAGAGCAGTATCAAAACAGAGACTGCCCAAATAAGGCTTCAACTATTCAATGACTTCCTGAAGCTGAACTTTCTTTAATCTCAGCTGCATGATCTTGCTTTGTACATTTCTGTTCATTTTGCCTGTTTGTGTATTTTATCATCCTTGCTTGTTCATTTCTGGGTGTAAGGATGTGTCGTAATGTCAGATCCTAAGCAAGTGAGGTCATTTGTAGGTGACACATTTAAGCACACACATTAGAAGATTTCTAAGAAATCCAAGAAAAAGTGAAAGATGTTATCTAACATTTGCATTTATTTAAAGCCTCTGATAAAACCAGGAAAGCCATACTCATTACCTGATAACACACACAAAAATATCTGTAAAAACAGAAATAGAACTGTTGCTAGTTCTATTTGCAGTTCCAAATTGACATTCAGACCTTGTAAAGATTTATGCAAGTCTTAATGAAAGTGTTGATAACACTGTGTTTCAGAGTAACTTTGCATCAAATAATTGCACATACAATATTGTGCTCATACAGACTACACAATTAATCATAATAATAGTATACAAAAAAGCTAAAAGTGAGCCAGCCCAAATATATAACATTACTCTGATTGTGACAGGGAAGAGAGCATCGATTTACCTCATTTTCCCCCTTCTTTTTGTGTGAGCAGTAACTATGATTGCTACTGGAGCTGCACTCCCTCTTTAAACGGACTTACTCTTTGGTTTTCTGAAGAAAGGAAGAAAAGAAAGAAAGACTAGCTGCATTTACAGCTTTGCACAACCACCATTGCTATTCCTTCATTTCATTTGCATATTAAGATTATAACAGCTTATGCTCTCTGCTTGACCCTATCTTGCTTGATGTCCATCACTTGATATCTCCTTATCTTTCTTTCGGTATTTCACATGAAGTATAGAGAGCTATATGCGACAAAATGCATAGGATGCCTTTGTTCAGTGCAAGTGTTTTTCAAATAGGGAAGACCAATGAGCTTTTCATCCACCCTGTTACACACTGAAAAGTAGTGGGTGAAAGAAGCTTAAGCAACTCCTGTCTCTGGTACAATGAGTCAGTGACATACAAAGTATATAGCTTTCTAGAATGAAAAGCATTACTTCTGGATTTTGAATAGTTGTTTCAGAAAATAATGTCTTGTATCTTCAAGGAAGAATCAAAAATAGACCTGAAAGAGGATCCTATACTTGTAAGTCAGGGGTTCAGCTCCTGCCTCTTCAGAAAATGACAAAACCTCAGGTCCAAAGGACTATTTGTACATGCAAGTTGAGTTTAGACAAAATCTTGAACTAAATTTGTATTTGCAGTGCTCAAAGCTCTCACACATCTGGTAGCTCTACTTTGTGGTACCATTGTAGTGTCAGTGCTAAAGTTCCCAGGCACCCTGAGATCTGTATCTCTGTGTGCCAAAAGTGCTGATACTGATTCAGAGAAAACTCCAGGAACAAACTTGCCAATGAAGTTTTCAAGCCGACAAGCAGGTATTCTTTATTGCTGCACAGGGAGAAACGAAGGATAGCTCCTCCTAAGGTGTGTCTCCATATTGCTACACAAGCCATCCTCATATAGTCCCTGGGCACACATACATATTCATGAGGCTACATATGGATTACATAATTTTCCAGAAAGCTCCCTGCATGCATACAGAATTGTGGTAGTGGTCTCTGAGGGTCACTTACTTCTTCCAACAATCTTCATAACTCCTGGCAGCCTTTGAAGCACTTGCAGTAGATGCTTATACCAGCTTAATTGGTTTGTTAGCACCAGAGACATAATAATCCTCCTATCCTCCTACTTATCAGTTAGTTTAACTGTAACCCATCCTGGACACTTGCTGTTCTCAGATACTCCTTATCCCTGTGTCCTGTTCTTCTAGACTGTTTTTCTTAAAACTATGTCAACTATAATGATTTATCTTGTACAAGAATTCTCAGTATGTTCTCTAGCTGTACTGTACAGCTGTATGTTCTATGTATGTTCTATATACTTATGTATCTATGGATCTATGTAGAACTGTATGTTCTATGTATCATGCACCTCAGTAATTTTCCATTGCTACTGTTACAAAGCCATGAAACTTAACATTACTTAGAACTGATTCTAAAGGTTTATATATTCCATTTTGTGATTTTGTGCCCCCTTTGTTTCAAAACCTTGGCACCTTTTCAAAACCTCAGTCCTACCATGAAACAAAGGATTCTACGCCTGTATATCTATGGGGATCAGGTTGAGTACACTACTCTAGGGGGTCATCTCATAGGGCAAGTACAATACAGAGCAGCGACACCTTGCTTTCTCTTCAGCATTTCATGGACTGAGAGGTGGATCATAGGGAAGATAGGTATTCAGCTCCCTTCCCTGTTTCAGCATGACTCACTTACCAAGGAGACATGGTCAATATAATAGCTTAGTGGTGCATTTATTTGAAAGTCTGGGGAGTGGGAAATTCTTCCTTCCAAATACTTCCTCAAATACATAGTGTACATCAGAGCATAACTAGATAAAATGTTTGACTGTTACAGTCTCATGAAGTTTCACATGCAACAGGGTTGAGGTGAGTGACTGGCAGTTCCCCAAGTTTGAAGTAACCCAGAAACTGGTCCCTGTGGCATTTTCATGGGAGATGGAGCTTGGTCAGGCTTCAAGGGCAGCTGTGCAAAGTGAAACCCAACCTCCTACTGCCTGTGCAAAGGGGAGTGATGGGGAACTCCTCTTCCCCTGTGTTTGAAAACAAAGAGCTGCCCCTATCCTTAATGTGTACTAGGTTTGAGGGTTTGAGGTTGGTTCGGTGTTTTGTTTTGTTTGTTTTGTTTTTTTTTT
>NDXB01021683.1:9397-42800 GCA_002631895.1 Agapornis roseicollis | reverse complement strand
GTTGTTTTTTTTTTTTTTTTTTTTAATTACCAGGATCAGGCATATTAAGTGGTCTGAATAGGGTGTGTACACCTGAGGATGGATAGGATTGATACCCACCCCTGCTCCCCAGAGGAGCTTCTGGTTGATCTAATCTCCCCCTCCTCAGTCTTTCCAGGTTCCCTGCAGGAACACTCCCTTGATCACTTTGTCAGGGAGAGGGTGCTGAAGCAAGGCAGTGCATTTCACTGAGGGATTCAAGGCACCCTCAGTCACACATGGCAGCACACAGTGGGGAGGCAGCACTCTCACCACCTTATTGATACCTTATTGATGTAGGTCAGAAAGCTGCTCAGCACCATATTCGCAGTGAGAGAAGGGCCACCAGTGGCTTCTAAAATGCAAAGTATCAAGCCTTATTGCTCTTTCAAGCCTAGGAATAGACATACTGCATCTGTCCACTCACAAAAGGCAGGCCCTGGAGAAAGGGGGGTCTCAGGATGGAACAGGGTGATTGAACATGCAGTGTGACATTTTGTTTAATCCATGACTGTTTCTAGGAACAACTGTATGAAAGCGATGATGACATTGGTTTCAAAAGGATTATCAACGTGATTATACTGACTAGAGAATCAATTAATCTCTGACATTTGTCAAAGAAAAAAAAAAGTCATTGAAATTCTATTACTTCATTATTAGCATAATGAAGAGAGTGTGTTTGCCCTCTCTGGCAATCAGTCAAGCATCTGGGATGCTCTTCAGTGTCAAGAAACTAAGCTTAAAACCAGAAAGTATCTGATTTTGAAAATAGATTCCTTTTTTTTTTTTTGTTTGTTTAAAGGGTGCCACATACTATTCTTCAACAGTTGAGTATTTATTTGCATCTTTCTTATACAACGGGTAAAATTCAAAAGATCACCAATGACAAAGTGAAATGGCTTACCTACATCGAGGGATTAACTTGAACTAGAGATATGTAGTATAAAGCTAGTAATTTCCACTGTGACTCCTTATCAGGATGTTGTGGCTTAAACCCAGCCACGTAGCTCATTCACTCACTCAACCCCTGCTTCTTGCCCTCCCCCTGCTCCCAGAGGGATGGGGAGGAGAATCAAAAGAATGCAACTCCCATGGGTTGAGATAAGAACAGTTTAGTAACTAAGGTATAACACAAATCACTACAGCTACCACCAATAATAATAATGATAAAGGAAATAACAAGGGAAGAGAATACAACACCTCACCACCTGTCGACTGATAACTCTCCCCACGCCACCTGACCGAGCATCTACCTGTACCTAGTACAACCCCACGGTGCACCAGCCCTTCGGGGTAACTCCCAGTTACATCCTGGGCATGATGTGGTGTGATATGGAATACCTCTTTGGCCAGTTTGGGTCAGGTGTCCTGTCCCTGCTTCCTCCCAGCTTTCCCTCCTCCCTAGCAAAGCATGAGGCTCAGAAACTCCTTGGCCAGACCAAACATTTGAGCAGTAACTAAAAACATCAGTGCTATCAGCACCATTCCCAGGCCGAAAAAGCACAGTGCTGCACCAGCTACTAAGGAGAAAAAAATGACTGCTACTTCTAAACCTAGGACACAGTAGATCTCAGAGTAGCTTGTTACAGAGGTCAGTATCATTATCCCTGTTTATCAGTGGCAAAAGTGACAAGAGCTGTGAAATGAAGTGCCCTTAAATAAGTACCAAAGCCAAGACCTGAAGTTAGTGCTGATTTCACTAAGCTATTGTCAAAGTAAACTCTTCATTAAACTGGTCTTAATTTTCATGCCATTTTCAAAATTAAGGGTAGAATTTGACCCTCACTCATTACTGAAGCAAAAGGTATTGACTTACATAACATAAAAATAGAAACTAGTATCCATCTCATGAACTTGCTGCTAGACTGCTGCAAAACTAAATACTTGCAGTCAAAAGCAAGGCAGAATCAGCAGGCTAATTTGCTTGCTTGCTGTTTGGATGCAGACAGTTACCATCTGCTGCTCTCCTTCTGTTTCAGTCATAACCTCACATATACTTAAGGCATAGCCAGTCAGCAGTCCTCCAATGCAAGGTCGGGAGCTGCTTCATCTGTTGAATGGCAAACAGGCCAGTTGACCCTGTTGAACAGTATTCTTTGAACATTCAATTGAAACTGCTTCCCAAATATTAAGGTTTCAGCAGGGCCTTATAGTTTTTCATATAGTGGCAGGACATGCTTTATGTGACTTTTTCTGGTCCCTCAGACACATGGAAAAACAGTAAAAACTTGAACAGAAAAGAATAGCTGGAGCTCCTCTACTAGAAGTCTCTGGCCAAGTATGATTGCTCATGTTAGCTGCAGGCCTGTTTGCTCTTTTTTCAATCTACAACGACAGTGATGGCAGCGAAGATTTATAGCTTATATATCTTCTGCTTCAACTGCTGTATTAAGATGTAACTCAGGTGGTGGACAGGCTGATGAATCTCAGTTTAACAACAAAGGATGATAAAACAGATTAAATTTTAGACCTGGATCTATTTTGGCTTAAAATCAGATAATGTGTGACTCAGCATGGCTAAAACAGAGAAACTTCCAGATTTCTTTTAGGGTACAGACTAACCAGCTTCTAGTACTGGCAAGGTCCACAAGATTCAGGCTTAAGCTTTCAAATATGTAAATGTATGTGTATAGATTTGTATTCTATGTAAGACATGTAATAAGTAGAAATTACAAACACTGCTATATCATTAGGAGGTTTTTTGTTTCTTTGCTATTGAGACATGCAGTCTGGATTTTCTTTTTTTTATTTCTTTTTTTATTATTGTTTTATTTATCTTTTTTTTTACATATTTGTGGCTAAGACTTTTGCAAAGCTTCCTGGAGCTTTTTGGATGTACACTTGCAGCCCAGAAAGCCAACTGTATCCTGGGCTGCATCAAAAGGAGCATGACCAGCAAGTCAAAGGAGGTGATCCTGCCCCTCTACTCTGCTCTTGTGAGACCTCACTTGGAGTATTGTTTGCAGTTCTGGTGTTCTCAACATAAAAAGAACATGGAGCTGTTGGAACAAGTCCAGAGGAGGACCATGAGGATGATCAGGGGAATGGAGCATCTCCTGTAGGAAGACAGGCTGAGACAGCTGGGGCTGTTCAGCCTGGAGAAGAGAAGGCTGCATGGAGACCTCATAGCAGCCTTCCAGTACATAAAGTGGGCCTATAGGGATGCTGCAGAGGGACTCTTCATTAGGGACTGTAGTGATAGGACGAGGGGTAGCGGGTTCAAACTTAAACAGGAGAGGTTTAGATTGGGTCTAAGGAAGAAATTCTTTCCTGTTAGGGTGGTGAGGCACTGGAATGGGCTGCCCAGGGAAGTTGTGCTCCATCCCTGGCAGTGTTCAAGGCCAGGTTGGACAAAGCCTTGGGTGACATGATTTAGTGTGAGATGTCCCTGCTTGTGGCATGGCAGGNTGGAGTATTGTTTGCAGTTCTGGTGTTCTCAACATAAAAAGAACATGGAGCTGTTGGAACAAGTCCAGAGGAGGACCATGAGGATGATCAGGGGAATGGAGCATCTCCTGTAGGAAGACAGGCTGAGACAGCTGGGGCTGTTCAGCCTGGAGAAGAGAAGGCTGCATGGAGACCTCATAGCAGCCTTCCAGTACATAAAGTGGGCCTATAGGGATGCTGCAGAGGGACTCTTCATTAGGGACTGTAGTGATAGGACGAGGGGTAGCGGGTTCAAACTTAAACAGGAGAGGTTTAGATTGGGTCTAAGGAAGAAATTCTTTCCTGTTAGGGTGGTGAGGCACTGGAATGGGCTGCCCAGGGAAGTTGTGCTCCATCCCTGGCAGTGTTCAAGGCCAGGTTGGACAAAGCCTTGGGTGACATGATTTAGTGTGAGATGTCCCTGCTTGTGGCAGGGGGTTGGAACTAGATGATCTTAAGGTCCTTTCCAACCTTAACTATTCTATGATTCTATGATACATGGCTTCTGGATGACTTTGAACAAAATTAATGTCTTTACTCCTATTTTTCCCATTTAAAAATGAGGGAAATACTACTGTCCTTGTTTGCAAGACATGTGTGTGTTTGTGTACATCTGCTAGAGAAATAAGTGTCTGTATCACTGGGATAACCACATTACTGACTCATAGCTTTATCAGCTCTGGGTAATACAACTGTTCCTGTCTCAGATGGCAGAAGCATATCACACTGTACTAACATTACTACACAAAAATCCTCTGGAAGAGATTACTACAATTGCATGACTAAGCAGGAGAAGCTGGTACAAATCCTATACAATGGCCATGCAAGCATTCAGGCAGAAACAGAACCCAGGCAGCAGTCTTGGGGATTTCAAGCTCCATTTCAGCAGCTCCTGATAATAGCAATGTTCACGCAGCTTCACTGGATGTCAGAGCTGTCTCTTGGAGGAGGCATTGCAGCTGCTCCAGCAGCCCTGGCTGGGCACTGCTCTGGAGCAGGACCTTGGCCAGCTGTGCCAGCAGCATGGGCAGCAGGTATGGCAGCTGGAGTGATGCGCCTCAGAGTGTGATTAGCAGAATGGGGCAGACTGGCCCCAGTCAGCATGATGTTTGCTACTACAGAGTGATGTGCTGGGTACTTACCAGTCCTCGTTTCCTTCTGTAGCCTTTCTGCTGATTCCCACAAGTGCTCATTCTGACTTTTGGCATAATATCTGATGCTGGTAGTCCCCTCTCCTTATGAACTTTTTGTCCTATGAGCACAGGCAGGACTTAACCCCTGACTGAGTTTCTCAAGTTGTTTTGGTATCATTTTTACTTCTGCACTTTCAGGAGAAATGTGCCATTATAGCCCATCAGTGAAGAGGATTTTCTAATAGATTTTACCCCGCATAGCTCCATCAGGAAACACAGGTCTGCACTGCAGAAGCTAATGTGAGGAAAGGATGAGGTGGAAGTCAAGTACAAATTAATTATACTGGTAGAGTAAATATTATTAAAGTGTTTCACATTTGGTTTAAACTTTCCTCTGAACTGAAACTTTGCATTTCAATTTCAAGCCACAGAAAATTACTTTTTGTAATCTGTTCAAAAGCAAATAAGTAAAGAAATAAACTTTGGAGGTCAGGTCAGCGCAACAAAAGCAGAAAAAAAAATAGTTGCACTTCAAACTTGTCACTGAAAATGGATCATTTCCCATGGAAGAGAATTCAAGTTTTAGAGGGTCTTTCTACAAAATAAAATGCCATTTCTTAAAAAAAAAAAAATATATTCCAAAACTGAGTGAACATAGTAGTGATAAAAGTGAATGTTCAATGTAATACAGGCAAAAGTCAACTACCCATTTATCAGAAGCTGAGCAAAGGTTCTATGGATACCCTGTGGTTATCATTATCACTGCATTCCTACATCCTCCTTTAACTCATCTGTCCATTCTACTGAATGGTCAGTGATACTAAGGTCTGTGATACAGGTTAACTATGAAGACCAGTGCTATTTTCAGAGGAAATTCTGGAACTGTGTCTGCAGAGATCTAAAGGCTCTCTCCTGAGTCACTTCACCCATTAGATTTCTGGTCATTAAAAAATTTATTTCATATACTTTTTTTAAAAAATATACATTTATGTACTTTTTCTATTTAGTATTAGTGTTATTGATACTAGGATTCTTACTGCAGGATACCCATTTTAGAAAATCATTGGGAAGACATTGCTGCCATCAAGAATGGACAGGAGATAGAGTTTCCCAGGCAAGACTCAGATATCTGATGGATCCCTGACACAGGTATTAGTTCCTGTGGAGTCTGGTTGCTTTACACTGCTGCTCCCCAGAGCCACACATGAAATCCAGACATTCCCCCTGCCACACAACCTGCAATGTCTGCTGGCTTCTTGCACTGCTGGTTGCTATGTCTGGCGGCTTCTTCCATCATGTCTGACAGATTTTTGTGTTCCGCTGCCCTGGGTTCAGCAGTAGGATTCTGGGTTCAGCAGTAGGAGTCATTTTTCTCCTTCTTAGTAGCTGGTGCAGTGCTGTGTTTTTGACTTTCAGCCTGGGAACAGCGCTGATAACACTGATGTTTCTAGTTGTTGCTAAGTCATGCTTACTCTGACCAAGGACTTTCTGAGTCTCATGCTCTGCCAAGGAGGAGGGGAAGCCAGGAGAAACCAGAGACAGAACACCTGACCCAAACTAGCCAAAGGGGTATTCTATACCGCAGCATGTCGTGCCCAGTATGTAAACTGGGGGCAGTTACCCAGAAGGGCTAGATCACTGCTTGGGTTGGGCTGGGTATCGGTCTGTGGGTGGTGAGCGGTTGTATTCTCTTCCCTTGTTATTTCCCTTATCATTATTATTATTGGTGGATCGTGAGGCCCCGCTATCACAGTCTGTATTCATACTGAAAATCAAGATCAAACAAGCTTTTGCCCTTCTGCTCCACGGGAGGTTTCTGTCCTCCCTGAGCTCACCTTAGGGCACCTGCATTACGTTTTGACAGGTGTATCACCACAGTCAAACTTCCCACCTGCCGCTGTCCCCGCAGTAGGTCATGCCCGGCACATGTCGGCCACTTGGTGCCAGAAGCAAAAGCATCCTTCAGGGCTTGCCCCCTCCGCCTCACTGGGTAAGTGAAAAAAAAAGCCAATCCATCAATTATTATTGCTGGTAGCAGCAGTGGTTTTGTGTTATACCTTAGTTACTGGACTGTTCTTATCTCAACCCATGGGAATTACATTCTTTCGATTCTCCGGCCTATCCCTCTAAGAGCCAGGGAGGAAATGAGTGGCTGCATGGTTCTGGGTTGCCGGCTGGGCTTAAACCACAGCAGTTCTTCGTGGCACTCAACGTGGGGCATGAAGGGTTGAGATAATGGCAGATCCAACCAGAGTGTGTCTAATCTTATTTGTGATAAGCATTTATTGTTTCGGATTAATAGTCACACCACCATTGAGTACTGCCATACTGGAATGCTAGAACTTCAGCATGAACTGGAGTCAAAGGCAGCCAAGTGGTATGCCACAATTAATACTGCCAATGTATTTTTCTTAATTCCTTTGGCAGCGGAGTGCAGGCCACAGTTTGCTTTTACTTGGGGCATCCAGTAGACTTGGAACCGACTGCCCCAGGTCTGGAAACACAGCCTTACCATCTGCCATGGACTGATCCAGACTGCACTGGAACAGGGGCAAACTCCAGAGCCCCTGTGATACATTGATGACATTATTGTGTGGGGTGATAGAGCAGAAGAAGTTTTTGCGAAAGGGAGAACGACGGCTGAAGTACAGATATGGAGAGGCCTGGCAGATTCATTATATGACACTCCCACTAGCCTGCCAAGGCAAGCGCCATGTGCTTATCATGGTGGAAGCAACCACCTGATGGTAGGAAACAATACACTGTGTCCCACACCAGTGCCTGGAACATTATCCTGGGCCTTGAAAAACAGATTTTGTGGCAACACCGCACCTCAGAGAGAATTGAATCAGATAATGGGATTCATTTCTGAAACAACTTTATAGACACTTGGGCCAAAAAGTGAGTATATCACATTCCCTACCATGCACCAGCCTCTGGGAAAATCAAACGGTACAATGGGCTGTTAAAAACTACACTGAGAGCAATGGTAGTGGGACTCTCAAACATTGGGATACACACTTACCAAAGGTCACCTGGTTGGTCAACACCAGAGGATCTGCCAACAGGGCTGTCCCGGCCCAGTCAGAAATTTTACATACTGTAAAAGGGGATAAAGTTCCTGTGCTGCACATAAAGAATTTGCGGGGAAGACAGTCTGGGTTATTCCTGCTTCAGGTAAAGGCAAACCCACTCATGGGATTGCTTTTGTTCAGGAACCCAGATATAGAATCATAGAATAGCTAGGGTTAGAAAGGACCTTTAGGTCATCTAGTTCCAACCCCCCTGCCATAAGCAGGGACACCTCACACTAAACCATGTCACCCAAGGCTTTGTCCAACCTGGCCTTGAACACTGTCATGGATGGAGCACTCACAACCTCCCTGGGCAACCCATTCCAGCGCCTCACTGCGGGAAGATGGGGATGTCTGATGTGTAACTCAAGAAGATTTGATTTTAGGGGAAAACCGCCAATGTACTCAACTGTATGCTGTTGCCTGCTATGTAGCACTTTTACAGCCCACCAACTAGGTATCTTCAGGTCACCAGCAACTGGCCCTCCAACCATCATTACAACAAAAAATGAACTTTGACGAAACCAGATGAGCTCAGCAATGACCAGAGGAGTTCTACGGTGCCATCAGCAGGCAACAGTCCAACACTGTGCACAGTCTCTCCTGATCTGAAAGACTGTTACAAGAGATAGAGCCCAACATCATGGACCAGATGAACTCAGCAGCTTTATGGGGATTGGTCCATGCACTATGGAATGATATCTCTCTCTTTGCATGTGTGTGCATATATATATATGAGAGACAAGAGTGATGGTATATTGAAAAATGTGGGATCTGAGCATGACATGAATGGTATGGAATAAGGGGTGGATACTGTCCTGGGTTCATCAGAAGCAGCCACTTTTTCTCCTTCTTAGTAGCTGGTGAAGTGCTGTGGTTTTGACTTTCAGCCTGGGAACAGCACTGATATCAGGAATGGTTTTAGTTGTCACTAAGTAATGTTCACTCTGACTGAGGACTTTTGTGAGTCTCATGCTCTGCTAGGGAGGAGGGGAAGCCTGGAGGACACAGAGACAGGACACCTGACCCAAACTGACCAAAGAGGTATTCCATACCACAGCACATCATGCCCAGTATATAAACTGGGGACAGTTACCCTGAAGGGCTAGACCACTGCTTGGATCAGGCTGGGTATCGGTCAGCGGGTGGTGAGCGGTTGTATTCTTTTCCCTTGTTATTTCCCTTATCATTATTATTATTGGTGGTAGCAGCAGTGGTTTTGTGTTATACCTTAGTTACTGGACTGCTCTTATCCCAACCCATGGGAGTTGCATTCTTTTGATTCTCCTCCCCATCCCTCCAGGAGCAGGTGGAGTAAGGGGGAGAGTGAGCAAGTGGCTGCATGGTTCTGGGTTGCCTGCTAGGCTTAAACCATAACACCTGCTCACTTAGCTCAACCTTAGGCCAGGGCCTGCAATCCTAACACACCAAGACCTTGTAGCAGACTGCCTGGCCAGCTGCCATGCATCACCATGCTCACTGGCCACTTGAGGGCTCATCAAATGTGTTTTCAGCAAGCAATCCTCCAAACTTGGCTTTGGAAAACTGGTTCTCACACCCAGTTCCCAGAGATGCAGAAAGAGGATGAAATGAACAGATAAGATTAGTTGTACCTAATCTTTCTACTCATTATTAACTGCTCGTGTTGCTTTTCTGTTTATTGCAGTATCTATTCTTCTTTATTCAGAAGTAAGGAAATGTTGTCAACCTCTGTTTTGTATCATCAATCTTGAAATCATTCCAGGTTACCCAGCTAGTTACACTTGAACACCTCTAGTGAGATACTCCTCAGAAGATTGGATGGGGTTGCCATGAAACCTGGGGACCTTTTCCTTCAAAATCTACACTCTCAGCAGGACATTCAAACACCTAGCTTTAAAAGAGGATGTCACAGAAAAATATTTCTGTTTCCTTTAATTTCTGTACTTGTTATTCCCCTTTTGGTATTTTCCCCTAAGATGGTTCTGCATTATTTTCCCACACCTCATTGAGCTGTTTCTAAAGCATTATTTTGCTTTGTGAGCAAACACGAAGTTCAAATTCTCAAAGCTGCATTTCAGAAACCTCTGCTCTTCAGCTTTCCCTTTGTGCTTATGGCTTGTGGGTTTATTGACACTTTTATAGAGTTTAAAAGAAAATAGATCCAGTGCCATGCTCTAGAACTTGAGACAGGCATAGTTAATTTTGTATCAGTTCAGCTTTTTTCTTATCTCTTGAAATGTGAGCTTATCTCTAGAAAAAAATTAAGCATTCACCCTGTGATGGAAAGATTTGCCAGAAATTAATGGTTACTTGATATATGTTTCTTTTCTTCCTTCTATGTATTCTGCAGGATCATTTGTAAATTTACCATATATCTCCACAATAGCTTTTACTAAATGGGACAGACTATTTTAGGGTTTTTAAACAATATTCTTTGATGTATCAGTGACATTTAGACTTGGTTCATACATGAGATATGCTAAATTTATAATTCAGAAAATTATCTGCTATTCTAGATACAAATAAGTATCATTTTACTCATCTCGAGCTTCTTAGCTATCTCTGGTTTTCTCCCATGTATAGCACATTCATTGCTAGACAAAGATAAGCTACTTTGGCTCTTTTATACTGAGGAAGAAAACATTTTAGTTAGGGCAAGAGTATAGGTAGCATTTTCATTTGTCTTCTTGTAATAGGGAGTGTTAAAGTGCTCCACTCTTTCCATGGGTGATTCCAACCCTGTTCCCCAGAAATATTTACAAATATATGACCCTAAACATTATGGTTGTGTGAGCCAGAGAAGGGAAGGGTGCTTATGATTAATATCTTCTTGTGTGCCTGTAAAATAAACAGTAGAAATAAAGCTTCTCAAATGGTTACATGTGCCAGTGCAAGAAGTACTACTGTGGGTATAAATACAGAAGTCATTGACATGTGTATACCATCTTTTGAGTTATTTTGGAAAAACTCACACCAAAATCTCATTTCTTTCTACCATGGGAAAAAAAAAGATCTCATTACTTTTGGGAAAAAAAAATAAATAAAATATTCTTTTCTAATTTTTTATCAACCAAATCAGAAAGGTAATAAATACAGCACGACAGTGCTCTTAAGTAGCCATGTTCCTTGTCAAGGCTGCACTGATACGTTGCAGTTGTTTGTAAAATCTCCATCACCTCAAAACAAATGCACTTGAGACTTCTGACTCTTTCTCACAGAGCTGTGCCCAAGGGCTGGGCTTTGGATAGTCAAACTGGCTTATCTGATTTACTATTTTGGGGAGAGGCATAAAAGTCCTAAATCTCCATGCTTCTGTCTGCTTGCCCTCTTTAATGAAACAAAGCTTCTCACAGCAAGAATCATTTCACCATCCTTTTTTCTGTGAAGAGTCCAGTGTATTGTGTATATTAGAAAGACTGTAACACAGCAGCCACTCAGAGGTATCATCATCTCTTTTGTTGCTTAGTAATCTTGTAGAGCAATCAAGAGTCTGAAGGTTAATGTCTGAAATTTAAATTCTTCTCAGTATTTTCAGTCTGGACAGGTCCTGGTGCTGTTAGACTCTCCTTTTGCAAGTTTCTAGATTATCATAGCTTTAGGCTCTATACAACACTTTATTTGTTTAATTTGTTATAGGAAGGGGCATTTACATTGATTTCAGTCCAGGAACAAACTGTTCTATAAACATAATTTCACATTTTCTTTTAACTTTCTGCCTCTTCCTTTATCTTTCTCAATTATTTCTTTAAAAATAAGAACTGGCTTTCAGCTCACAAGCTACCCAATGGTCTTTCAATGAAATCACAAGCCTGTCTTTCTGGCAGAAGCCTGCTGCTGAGGCACAAGTTAAATAATGCCTTTTGTGGCACAGGTGAAAGACAAGAATATGAACTTGAAACAGGAGAGAAGGAAGACAGTAAAAACATCAGGGTTTTTTTATATAAGATAAAAGTAATAAAACCCAACGCCAGACACCAAGTAAAACAATAATGATCATAGAATCATAAAATCATAGAATGGTTTGGGTAGGAAGGGACCTTAAAGATCATCTAGTTCCAGCCCACTTTCCATGGGCGGGGACACCTTCCACTAGACCAGGCTGCTCAAATTTGGGCTTGTCCAACCTGGCCTTAGACACTTCCAGGGATGGGACATCCAGATATGCTATGGGTTTATAATTCACATACCCCTTAAAGATAGAAGTCTCTGCAAATTACAGGGCTTTATTTCTCAGTCATTCGGTGACAAATTACCTATCTTAAAGATAGAGTATATTAACCATACAGTTGTAGGTAAGTGTCCATTTCAGTATGGCAAAATAGACATTGAGTTAGACAGCATGAACAGGTTCTGGTTTGTAAGTCCTTTTCTCCATGCAACCCTATGTGGGTTGTGAACGAAAAAGGGTTGTTTCATTGACTGGTAAAGAACTGTAGATGAACAATAAATACATGAAGTGTGGTCTTCTTTATAGTATGTTGCTCTTTATATATTTAAAATTAATAGTGATATATTTGTTCTTAAGAGTCTTTTGATCTTTATAGCCTCTGCAGAGTGAAATTTGTGGGTACTGTTCAGTTCTTGGGTAGACTACAGAGAAGTTGGCGTTTGTTAAACATCAACAGGATCTATATCCAGCATTTAATTTTTCAAGTCCAAACTGTGTTCGTGTCAATTTAGACTTATTTCATGGACACATTCTTTTTTTTTTTTTTTATTTAATAGATCCATTAATACTGCATTTCCCTATTCTACTTACAGAAATCTCATTTCTATTCTTATTGAGTTGAACAGTAATTTTCCCGTCAGATTTAATGGTGCAGTACAAGAATACAGTTTCTCATCAGAATTAAGTCCCTTGATTCATCAGCTTTTATAAATTTATGTGGGTCAAGCATGGTAGGTGCGTACAAGTTGCTGGAGTCACTTATTCTTTTTCCTAATTATGCTGTATTTCTTTGTGTGCTGCTGCCCAAGGTTGTTCATAATTTTTAATTGACAAAGGTTCTCTATGACTACTTTGTAGCATCTTTTCAGGACCTGAGTTACTTTAGAAACAACCAACCAAACATACATTTACAGATACTTTCAAAAAATATCTCCAATATATGAATAACATATTTATGTGAATAAAATCTTCAATTGTGAGTAACATATAGAGAAGCATCAAATAACTTGCTGGTGGTCAGTGAACATATATTTTAAATGAGCTTAGTGTGAAACATATTCCTTCAAACATTCAAATAGCTCAATGTTTGGTCTTGGTATACAACACTGTTAAATAAAGTCTACCACTTGCATTTTATCACTCTGCTGATATAATTGATTTTCACAGAATCTCTGAATTGAAATTACAAATATTAATTATATGTATAAATATTCTTGATACTGTTTGTGACTGCACGATAAGAAACTCTTGTGTATCTATGAATATTCTTAAAGTCTTCAGTCAGACAAAGTTGTCACATGTCTGCTTTCATAGACATTATGAGCATGTTCTTTATGAACATTTTTCTCTAACTTAACAGAAGGCAGAGGAGGAGCAGATAAGAAAGCCACACATCACACAGAAAACACATATATACCTAAATGTATTTAAAATACACAATGGATTAAGGAATTTTCTTCAGCAATTCAGTATTAAGTAGCTAAAGGGTTTCTCTTCATAGCGAAAACAGTTGTCCAGGGAGTATGATATTATCAGTATTGAAAAGATGCAAACAGAACAGGTTTTGAGAAAGAAAGCCCTGATATTTCATGCTGATATTGACAATTAGAAAATTAAAATTGCCATCAATCTGTCATTGTCAGAGTTAGGATAAAATCTCGCAGGGAACAAATTTTTCCAGGGAGGAGGAGGCACATAGAGAGAGGAGGTCTGTCTTATGGAGCACCACGTACTAGGAACCTTCAGAGAAAGTTAAAGGCTGATCCAATGTGATAGTTTCTGATCCAGTATGGGAATTCCAGCTTGACCTCCAATAGTGCAGTTACACAATAAATTCACTTTGGCATCTTATGGAGGTCCTGGCCTTCCCCTCTATCCCAAAAAAAAGCCTTTGATTTTGTAGAGGATTGGACTAAATTAAGCTAGTATAATTTTTCAAATTCATAGAATAATTTATGCATAAAGGGACCTCTGCATTTCATCTGCTCCAATTCCCTATTCCTGTAAGTTATTCTGTCAGAACTCACACTGTTGCACACTATCTAGAGAGATGCTGAACAAAGTGCTACTGAGAATTCCTGTTTCTTTGAACCATTTTCCATGTCAAACTCATGTAGTAGGTCACCTTTTCTCGGAGATACCATGCGGAAAGAACATGGGTCTGAAATAGATCCAATATGTTAAGAATATTTCTTGTGCCCCCAGACTCAGAACTCTGTGAGCAAATTTCCTTCCAAGTTTTTTGCTATGTCTAACTGGGTGCACTAGATAGAGGATTAGATTGATTTCAAACCCCACTTCCCTTGAACACCAGCTTGGTAGCAAGGCACAAGCTGGATATTTTTATTAACACACCACTTTTTCCTTCTGAGCTAATTAGTCTGTGCTTGCCCCTACCTATATACATGAAGGTGATGTCTGCAAGCTCCTCAATATTAATGAATTTGCTTTGATGGGATCTCATTAGCAGCTGCTGCCCGTCAAACTGGAGCACTTGGAAACTGTGGCCATCAAAACAACACAAAACCACTCTCTCTCCACTGGCCTGTACCCCTCATGCATCAGAGTAAAGCAAGCGCAATATGGAATCAAGTGCTATCACTGGTTTTATCCAATCAAACTCCTGCAGGTATATTCCTTTGCTTCCATCTTTCTATGCCCCTTCTTGATTTATGGGGAGCATAGTAAGGCTTTGACAGATGTGCTTGCTGCAGAAATTACTATCTCAAGACCATATTTCCATACTCTCTGTATATATAGAACTCTAAAGGGATTCTAAGAATGCAAACAAAACTGAAATATGCCCCTTCGTTTTGCCTCTTCTTCAGTGTATATAATTTAAAAATTCTAATATATAATAAAAGAAATACTCCACTGTATTCTTTACTCAGAGTCTTTTGCAGGCCCCATAGCATTATTATGATTTTCATGGCAGAAGATGTTTATCATTTTGATCAGATTATCCAGCTCCTTGTCTGTTCCATCAGGAAAGGAGGTACAGACCAGCTGCCTGCAGCTGGGCTTTTGTCATCAATCTGCATTGAAAACCTGTACTCCCAAACACAGCAACGCACTGAGAAATGCATGCACAAATGCAAATGAGGACTAAAAGCATGATGCACTGAATAATAGCTTAAACTACAGTTTCTAATTTGCTGGTGTAAACTTGTGCAGTGTGTCTTTCTAGAGGAACACAAGAACCAAACATGCCTTTCAGACTGACGGGTGGAGAACCGTAGTGTTTTAGTGCCTTCTTGTGCTGATGCCTGGAAGTGCAGGTAAGTGGAACCTCTGAAGATAATTTCATTTTGCTCAAAGATAATAAAGGAACAAAATCCTGCCGCATTTTTCAGCTCTTTGCTAATAATTTCCAGTACCAAACTAAAATTTTTCAGAGAGAAAGATTTTTTCTTCAGCAACAGGAAAACATTTTAACTCGCTCAGCTGCCACTGTAACAGCTGTGGCTCAAAAGCACACAATCTTTTATACTGAAAGGTTCTGTGCTTGGAAAAGGTGTTGCCTGGAAAGGTGTGATGCTATGTGAATTGCTGGTTGTCCTTCAGGCCCCGCAAGTGTCTCTCTCAGAACTGTACCTAGACAAAGTTAGTCACATTGAAAAGTCTCCCTGTGCTGTGCTGAAAATACTCAGGTCATGCTTACCCACTCACCTAGTTTTAGTTTTCAGATAGGGACATTACACAATTTCATGAAGGGAAAGGGGGGGATTATGCCTAACACCACCTATACACATACTACCTATCCCTTCTCCCAGAGCAAGAGCACAAAGAGACAAGAGGACAAAGTCCCTCTAGCTCCATCTTCTTTTTTACCTGTCTAGAGAACTGGAAAATCCAGAGAAGTTAGAGTTTTGCAGACTCATGTTTTTATTGCAGTATGAGAGTAATTGCTTTTTCCTCAAATGTCCAGGTTTCACTCCTGGCTGCATAAAAAGGCCCAAACATATAATTGAAAGACATAAGAAACAGAAGGCAAGCAGGATTACCAAATTCATTATTTTACTAAATAATTTTGAAATTGTCAGGCTACACAGCAAAAATGTCACAGTTTGAAAATTGGTTACAGTCTGCAGAAGTTCTGTGCTACTTCTCTGTCTTACTATGGGATTTTCCTTTTTCTCCTGAAGTATGTTGCAGGGAGAAACATTGTTAAGATAACATGCCTTTCTGAGGTATGAGCCTGCTATGTACTGCATGAAACATAATGGAAAATACAAAGGTCTGAAATTATGGAAAAGAAAATATGTATTGAGTCTAGAAACATAGATCAAATGTATGGTCTGGTAATCTATGAAATTTATTCTCAAAGAAAATCCCAGAGGAAATCCCAGTTCTTGAATCATTCTGAGTGCAATGGCTTTTTGAAAAGTAGCCTGGTAACACTGATATGTTGAAGATTGTTACCACTCAGTTATGTCCACATTACAGGCCTAAATTCTCAAGTAAGATGCCCTCCAAAGCTGTCAGACCTGAACATTCAACCTGAGAGCTAAGGTACGGGCTAGATTATTTCCACTTTATATATTGTCACCAGCAACACAGATTATCCCATGTGAATTATATGTCCACAGAGATACCTGTGACCCCTATGTGGCTTTGCACAGAGTGCACTGAAAATATATCTTCTGCTGAGCCATAAGACTGAATGGATGTTACAATTCAACCTCCCTGCATCCAACCCTCCAGCACTGCCAGAAGTAAAAACCAGGAACACAGGGCTGGTTGCTTGTATGTTTGTTTATTTGTGCATTTGTTTGTTCTCAGTTAGCCAAGAAAACATCTTTTCATTAAAATTGGTAAAGGGAATGAACTGCAGTTCTGTGTGGTAAAATGAGAATATTTTTACAGAGCCACCAAAAATTGCTCTAAATTAAATATCCTGAAGTACAGAACAGGAAACACTCATCTGTTCACAGAGGATAGACAAAAAGATTTAATACACATTTCCAGATCTAATTACTATTAAGTTCTTTACCAGTTTAAGATACATTTCAGATGATGTTTTTAAAGGAACTACTTTTAAAGGCTGCACTTAATATTCATTGAGAATATTCTGTCACTACTATTCCATCAGGCCTCCAGCAAGCTAATCGATTAAGGGCTCTTTGGAACAACAAAAAAAAACCCAACAACCCATTTGGGTCACTGTGTGAAATGAAAATGTCATTACTGTGGGAGTGCCTTTGTCCAAATGCAGAAACATGGCTCAGCCTGGAGCCAGCTTTACATAGGTTATTTTATTTTGCAGTAAAATGGATAGAGGATATATCAGTCTTCTTAACAGAATGATTCTCTTTTTGCTCCAAATAAAGACATAGCTACTGGTAATGCACTTCACTATGAAAATTAGCATTTTTTCCAGTTTTGTTTTGAACCACAATAACATGTGGTTTCAAAAACTGGACTCAATCAATCACAAGATTATCTAGCTGCAATGGAAGAAGTTCATGTAGTTATGATTCTCAACACATATTTAGACAATTTTCAGCTTAACAGCAAGAAGATAAATTCAGCACTTACTGTTTCAGATGCACATCTATACAAGGTTCTAGAATAATTCAGTATTGATCAAGATAAATCTTAGAAATGTCTGCACTAACTCGTGTGCGTGTATATATATACATTTATATGTACATATACATATGTATATGTATATGTACATATATATATTGGACTAGCTATTAACCAGACCTAGACATAAGAGCTCTGTTAAATCTTACATTCCAACCCAGCAGAGGGCAATAGAAGTATATGAGCAAAAACCAATATGTTATCTAAAGCCAGAAATTTCCTACAGCATCATCTGAACTGCTAATTACATAGAAAAAACAAGTAATATTTTCCCCCATGTGAGATAGAGGCAGCCTATAGAGAGGAAGGGAGGACATTTGCGCTAGAACAATAAGTAAAGTGTGGAAATTAGAGCAGAGTAAATCCTTCTTAAGCATAATAGAAAGTCTTCTAATTGCAAGGATAGTTAGGCATCAGAATATATTTCCTGACTGGAGTATCTCTACCATGGGGGGTCTCTAAGAACAGGTTAGGCAGATGTCCATTAGGAATGAGTTAGGGATCTGTTTTGCATGCAGCATGGACTAAGCAAGTTCTTGAGATCCTTTCCAGTTGTATCTCCTATGACTGATTCCAGGAATAAGTGATTTCTTAAAGGTATCATAAACAGGTCTTGAATAATAAATAAATTCTCAAAAACCCCTTTTTAAAGTAACCTGTACCCATGGTTTTGGAAGATGGATGTTACTCAATAACTGTATCAACATTACATTATAGAAACATCCCTATACCTGTATCAGAAATGGCTGTTGATTCTGTGTTCTCTTGAGTCAACAGGGTCAGATGTAAATTTGTGATTACTTGTGGCTGACAAGCAATGATCCCTAATGAAAACAGAAAAATACAGAACTAGTAGATATATTAGAATCATAGAATCATAGAATAGTTAAAATTACTTTCATTTAAGGTCTTCTTATCCAATCTTTTTTCTGTAAATTTAAAATTACAGCTGATTGCTTGATAAAAATATTCAAAAGGACAGAAGAAAGAGAATCTTTTATTATTACTCTTTCTTTCAGTAAGACCATTGCAGGAAGAATATTGCAGCCAGGATAATGTTTGAGCTGTTGCTGATTTCATAAAAGTTTTCAATTTGGCTAATATATATCTAGAATAAAACTCTACCTTCAGAACTGTAGTGCATCAGTTAATACTGCATGTTACAATTCCTTCTGCAGATACAAAGTAATAAGACAGAGTTCTTCTTCAATGTGTCAAAAATGTTACTAAATTTCTGGAGAAATGAGAATGTACGTATTTTAAGAAATAATAAATTGAGGGGGGGAGAAATGAAATAATATAGTACAGTCATTCACAATAACCTCAAGCAGCAGATTAACCTGACAATAACTATACCATGAATAATGGATTGATCTTAAAGATCTTCTGGAAGCCTCACTATCAGACACCCAAAGCCAAAACCTAGCAAGTTGGAGTGGTGATCAAAAGACATATAGAACTGAATATGCTGTCTTTTAATCATAAGGTGAGTCTACACTCTTGCAGCAGAATTAGAAGGAAGAGATGTAGAATATATTTAGCATTTACATCTGGGCAAAGCTGATTCTTTCATTTTGTTTCTTTTCTATTGCTTTTGATACTCAGAGGCCACAAATGCAGGCATAGCAGTAAAAAAGGAGAAGGAGACCTGGGTCTTGGAGTAAGAGAAGCTGAACAAGTGGATAGAAGAAAGCAAAAAGAAAACAAAGAAAGAGAAAACAGCAGGAGATGGGGAGAGAAGGAAAGTATTTGGTCTCCCTTTAATTCATATCATTCTAGAAGGTGTTCAAGCCCCTGAGGGAAACAGTAAAAGAGATTCATTACAACAGGTATAACTTATTAATCTACCCTTGGAAGAAAAATCGATTTTTCTTAAAGAGGAAGGAAAAGTGGTTTACAGAAACATATCTCCATGGAATAGAATTTACTCATGGAAATTGTTGCTGCAAGCTATTCTATTGGCAAATTGTGCAGGATAGAAAACAAAAAAGATTCTTTTCAGCTTAGTCTGCTAGATATAATACTGCAATGGTTACCTGTGCCAGTCATCATAATACGTAGTATGTAAGAGTCATCAGCTAAATTTGTAAAGACAATTCTTCGGTGATATCATGCAACACAGTTATACCTAAAATATATGTGTTGCACCTATCTAGAACGTTATTCCACCAAGGGAACAGAATAGCAGGCTTAAAGGAACCTGGGAATAGTACAGTCTTGTGGCAGCTACAATTCATGCATTCTGCTAGCTTCCCAGACCATTCCTCTAAGTACAGTATTTATTCAAGAAAAATGTATTAAATAAATATTTGTGTATTTGCAGCATTCTCCTGACTTTTATTCAACAGAAAAACAGGTTTAAAATATAAGCCTGTAAGTAGAGTTCAGGTATAGGACAAAATTAACATAGAAATAAAGAGGAATATACAACTCTACCCATGACCAGGCAATGGTAACATCCATTTCTCAACAACAGTAATTTTCTTTCTGTAATAATAAGGACTCAATATCTGTAATCAAAACTACAAGGAAAAGAATGCACAACCCAAAGCTGCAGTCTGTGTGGAAAAAGAAAAAACAAACCAAACAAACCAACAACCTGTTACAGTAGAGTTTCTTAAGACTAAGTATTGATATTTTCAGTTATTTACGTAAATACAGTAAACCTGACACCGCTCAGCTATCTGACATAACTGGTGTTCATGTTAAGTCTCATGCTGCTTATATGTGGAAACCTTATGATCTAATCTAGTCTCTTGTGCTTGGACTTTCTTTGTGCTAGAGTTAGATCATCTTTTTGACAGCTTTGTCATTTTTTTCAGCTAGTGCTAGCCAAATGCCCTAGCTCATGCTGCCATGATCTCATTTTAAATTGTTGTTGTTTGAGCTCTAACCATCCTATTTCCTCTGGTACAGGAGATTATAAACAAATGATCCTGCCCCTATTCCCAGGATCTTCTGGCATCCTCAGCAGTGAGGTCAGATGCATACAGCATCAGCATTCAAGGTGAGGCAAAGCAACAGAACACTAGCAATGACATATAAACAACAGCACAATCCAAGCAATGGCAACTGTCAAAGGGAGCAGAAACAGATAAGCTGTTGTGGAGAGGCAGAGAAAATCCACCTGTACACATAGAATGTGCTTTTTTCTTGTATTAGTTTTTCTAGCTCTGGTATTACCTCTCTCCTTTGCTTCCCCAGTCACTCTGTCAGAGGAAGGAATGGGAAGAGAATCACAAGAACCAAGTGACAACATCTACTTCTTCCCTGTATTTAATGACTTTTCATTTGACAATTTTTTAATAACTCTTTTATTAAACTCCTTTTAAATAACTCTTTTTAATGAGACCTGTAAAAGAAAGTGTCCATGAAATAGGTCTCCATAGTTACCTATTTTTAACACTTTATTTTGGCTGCCATCACAATGTATCTGGCTCAGAAAAAATGAAGATCAAATTGTTCATCATCATCTGAACATAGCTTCAGTGGGATAAAGGTCATGTTTTGAAATAGTTAAAGCAGTGCTTGCCCTGGTCCAAACCTTCAATTTCAAACCTGAACTAGATCTTTAAAGGTCAAAATGATTGTGAAAGGTACATGCAATAGTGAACTTTTCAGATAATGTCTCTCTAAATGGGTAGTGAGGAATGACAAACAAGTGGATGAGCTGTCTGTGGTGCTGTGTTCTAAGGCAGACAGCAGCTCAGCTTTCAATAGATACAGAACTTTCAGAAGCTGACCGTTCTTCTGCCTGATTCTGAGTGCCTAAATGGAATCATGTTGACATTTTGTTGCATCTGTGAGCACAATATCTAAAGATAATGACAATCAAGCCTACTGCCCATTCCACAGAGCCAAGTCTCATTTGTCAAAGCACTTAAGTAGTCCACTGAAGATATAGTTGATTGATGCTTCTGAAAAGTGCCTGATATTCTAGGCACTTTAGATGACCCTTATTCCACCTTTCTTTGAACACAAACTCCAATGTAATTAATTAGAAAAGGGAGAGGGAAGTAGAAAAGGGAGAAAGGGAAAATTCTGAACTTCAGCTTCTTCACACTTTGAATACAGATCTATCCATGGATCAAAACTAGTTTTGTTTTGTTTTGAAAAAAGGCAGAATAACCATTGTAACCGTGTCTCTCTTTCTCCCAGGAGAATCAGAAATGCTGGATTGACTGCAATATTTCACTCTTTCTCAAGGATATCATGGACAGAAATCTTCACTGCTTTTTAGTTAAGTAACCAAAGTACATCGACAGCCACAATCCTAAAACATGTTCTTTGAAATCTTTCAGGAATTTGATTTTGCTATATGAAAGACCACATAGCATCATAAGAGCAACAGCATCTAAGAGTGTATTGCACCATCAGGAAAGGGGTTAATGTACATGCAGAATGAGATCTAAAGTGGCTTCAGCTGAGTCTACTTAGCACTCAACTCAAATAATTGTCTTTCAACAGTTTTTGAAGATAATTTTTGCTCATCTTTAATTGCCGCTTTGCTCAGCTTTGTAAGACACTTAAGCAATTGCAGCTAAATCTTACAAGAGATATTTTTGCCTTTCTTGGAAATATGCTGATGCAGGTATTTGCAAGAGCCTCTACACACTTAACCCCTATTTCTTGAAAGTCCCAGTGGGTACATATCTTCTAATTTTTATACTTAGATTATTGTGGAAACCTGTCATAACTGAATTTTCCTAAGATGAAGAAACTAAGGGCAGACTATGAGTATCAAGTACTTGGCTTGAGTCATTAATTATTTTTATTAGTTAGTTATTCACGATCTTCCTTTTCTGTCTTCTAACTTAAGATTTAAAAATTTCTTAAGAGATTATTGATGATGTAGAGGAAATCAGATTTGTACATTACTTATGATTCTAAAGAAGATTTAATTATGTTTTAGCTGGAAAGCTTTGATGTTATGCGTATATGTTTATGTGAGTTATAGAGAGGTAACTTATAACAATAATCTTTCATCTGACTGAAAAGAATACCTTTGCAAGTTCTGGTAGTTACAAATACTGGTTCAGGAGCCAAGTAAACACCTTGTACTTGTTGAATTATGCTAATTTTTATGATCTAACATCTAAAGGCTCTAAAAGAATTTTTCCAATACTTAAGAGTAACAAAAGGAGACTGTGTAAAGAACAGTTAGCAATCTCAATGTGCCACTGTAGGGTAACCCAGGCTGGATTTCAAGAGAATTGTCATTGTGTTCATAGCTAACTGGCTTGCTAATATCTTCAGAACATTACAAATTATAAACAGTCTATGAAATAGTTTTAATCAGTGTTATCTGTTACTTAAACATACTCAGAAACTGAGTATCATGGCATAGGGATATTTTCATACTGGACCACAGTTTTCAGTGTTGTTAAAGATATGATGTAAAGCTGATCCTATCTGTCTCAACTTTGGCTAAGAAACTTCAGCTTTAGCTTTAGCCTTAAATATTCTGGTTTAGATGATGACAAATTAAACAGCCTTATCTTTCTCTAGTGTCATAGTTTAACCTCAGCTGGCACCTAAGTACCATGCAGCCACTTGCTCATTCTCCCCTTTCCACCTCCAGTGGGAAAAGAATTGGAAGAAGGAACTGCAATAAAGTAAATAAAGAAATAGTAACCTTTATTTTAATATTAATGCAATTAGTAATGCTAATATCAATACTGATTTTAATAATAGTGGTAGCAATGGGAAAAGAGAAATTACTAAAACCCAAGAAAAACAAATGACATGCCATACAATTGCTCGCCATCCAATGACTGATGTCCAACCCATCTTGAGCAGCAATTGGCCCCTCCCAGCCAACGCCCTCCAGTTTATATACAGAGCATGACGTTCAGTGGTATAGAATAGCCCTTTGGCTAGTTTCGATCAAGTGTCCTGTCTCTGCTCCCTTCTGCCTTCTTGTACCCCTCCTCACTGGCAGAGCATGGGAAACTGATAAGTTTCTTGACTTAGTGTAAGCACTGCTCAGCAGCAACTAAAACATCCATGTGTTAGTAACATTATTCTCACACTAAATCAAAACCACAGCAGTGTACCAGCTACCAAGAAAAAAGTTAACTCTCTCCAAGCTGAAACCAGGACATGTGGCAATTGTTAATGTCTGTGAGTATGTTGTTTTACATGGTTTAGTGTTAAATTTTGCATGAGTTTTGTTAAAAATTTGAGTCAATGTCTTAGTTTTGATATTCTTTCCCACATAAAATCTAATGTCTTTGCTTTTAACACATAAATTTCCACTCATTCTGTGACTAAATGTTTCATTTATGGAAATGAGCCATCATTTTCATAATTCTGGCGGCATTCAGATAATTTCTTGTGAGAATTAATTTCAGAAAACAACTTGAATTATATTTTCTGATTTGTGAAATAAACTTATTATGAGAATTTCTTTGGTTGTCTGATGGTAGAAATGAAGTCAATATGAGTCACATGAGAAAAAAGAGTTTCTGATTCAGAAGGATAATGGTCTGAAATTCAGGAAAGAGATTTTTTTTCCCACTTAGCATGCAGTTATATTTATAATAATTTTGGAACAGTAGGCTTAAAAAGTTTTAAAGAGCTGGCCCAGAATCTTGGTAATTATAAATGTTGTTTTTCTCAGGAAGTCTTAGAAGAAAAACAAACTTCAAATATTTGGAAGAAAAACAGTGTTATGCCAACACTTAGAAATTTTAAATAGAAATTATCCACCTAGTGATAGGTCTGTCAGACTGACTTTGTACTAAAAAATACAGTGGAACACTTCAGGCTGGACTCAATTAATGAAAAAGGTCAGCTGTTTCATCAATGTGGTTCATCAAAAGAAAAAAAAAAAAGAAGGAAAATTACAAGCTTTTATTATACCGGTAGATGGCAATGTAATATATTTTATTTTATGGAAAACATTCTATTAAAATAATTGGACTGCAAAAAACAAGCTGCAAACTTTAAATTCATGAAGCTTGATGGACTTACTGTTGCATTTTCAGATATGTCAATAGGCAATTGTCTCTGGAAGAGTGAGTTTCTAACAATCTTTTCCAGGGACTGGGTGTTGGCCTTAATGAAATTAACACTTTCATCTGTGAACTGGTAGAAAACATAACCATTACAAATAAATTCTGCAAGTAAACTCGATGGTGTGATGAATCACAAATTAAGATTGATCTAGACTGTCTCCAAAAGTTGCAAACAAGCTTAAAATATGCATTTAATGGGGACAAATAAGAATTCACCTATCTCACGATAAATAACCCATACTTGCAGACATGGCAATTCTAAGAAATTATCTGAGTTTTTTGGAGAATAATCAAATAAACATGAGCTTTCAGAACAGCACTATCACCAGCACAGCTAACTCACTGTGTTAGAGTAATTGGGGTCTATAATCTTATTCTTATTGCCTGAGTGCACCTGCGAGTAATAGCTCAGCTGATATTAGGACAGCCTATAACAATAAATAATGAGAAAGGGAGTGGAGAAAGGAGGTGAATAGATATACTTCTATTGGGCAGTAGGGTGGGAGCGAAGACAAACTGGATCTGAACTCCTACAATGAAACATCCCACATGGACCAGTAAGGACTTCAATACCAACATTCATAAAACCCCTCATCACTCTCAGTCATGCCCTCTCCCTTCCCCAGTGTCATGCAGCCCAGGTGTCCCTTCTGGTCCTGCTGAGATGAGGTGGCCTTCTTTGGGAGGTTCTGCCTAGCCAGTGACATGGCAGTCAGGAGGTTGAGCCAGGACGAGAGGAAGAGCTGTGACAGTTGATTGGCTGGCCTCTGACATTGCATGGAGAAAAGCTGCATTGCTCTCCCCTTGCTAAAATGTCTTCTTTCTCTCTTGTGGGTTTGTTCATTTTCAAGAAAGTCAAGGGCATTTGAAACTGTGTTTTACAGAAATTGTTTCTGAAACTATTTCAATTGTACTTTTCATACATGGCCTATGGTACATTAGGGATACCATTTTTTGGTTAATTTCTGAGAAAAGGCAATAGAACTAGAAAGGTTATAATACCTCTGTATTTAGCAGTGACATGGTTACAATGCAGGTGCTGTGCTGTTTCTGGCAGTGGCAATGCAAAGAGGGAATATTGCTACATTGGTGTAAATTTACAGAAGATCCACAAGGATAATCAAAGGACTGAGAGACAAGCATTTTCATCAAGGATTAAGAAGAGATGGAATTAGGACATCTAATATTATCACAGACTAAAATTGCCAACAGGCATTTAACAATAATGTCTTACAAATATTTTTTGTCAATAAACATTTGTAACAGCAGGAGGGAAAGCAAACCTTGGTGACTGGGTGAGAAAGAAGCTAGAAAAATTCACAAATGTGCAAAAAGAAGGAATAAAGGAAATCTCTGAGCAATTGGTCTGTTATCCAGCACTGAAAACATTCAAATCAAAATCATTTCTCCATGAAAGATAATTGGTTTAGTTCCAACTATATTAGTTACAACATATACATTGGATTTAACCTTTTGAAAGGTAACGTTACATGTGGTTTTTTCAACTAAGTTAACAAGACTTTCAAAATATGGTTAGGGGATATTTAGAAAATACTCTATGTTACAGAAGGAAGGACAGAACCAAATAAAATGCATTTCATCTAATTTATTTACTCTGCAATTTTAGCCTAAGAGCTGTGTGATAGCACCTAGTGCTTGCACAGTACTTGACAATGAAAGCACTGAAGTCTGTCTTATTTAGACCGGTTAAACACTCCTCTGAAGGCAGGAGATAACTGTCCAGTCTAATGTACTGAATTACTCATTTGACACAATGGACTGATGTAACCTCCATTGACAAAATGTTCATTTGAACAATAATCATCATTCTGAATTCATAAAGGTCAATTCACTAATATCTATCTTTATAAATGTGTAATAAATGTATCTTTATTTTAAATATACTTGGGCATTATTCTTATCATTGCAGGTCATACAATTTAGAAGCCTAAATCCTGTTTTCAAAAGTTCTTTACACTCTAAACCTCATAGGAATTTAAGTCTCTAACAGTCATTAATATGACAGGGATGTAATGGAGCAATTATCACTAGTTAGTAAATGAATTACTGTACATCACTGTTTAAAATAGAACCTATCCATCTGAATCACTCAGGCAACACCAAGCATATAGAAACCATTATATTAAAATCTGTACTACAGCAGTCTGAATCCAGTGAATTGCACCAGGTGCCAGATTGTACAGAGTTGATTCCTCTGCAAATATGTGTGGGCTGAGGATTCTTTGCTGAATCAACAGTACAACACCCACTTATTTCCATTCCATCTTAGGAGATGTCAGCCTTCTCAGACTGAGGCAGTCTTCACTTTCTTATTAGTGCATGACACTACAGAATGTCTCATAAAATTGTTAATTCGATTTGATTTTATTTAAATTTCAAAGACAAGCCTAAAATCTCTTTTTCAAAGGCATTGACATTTCCTGATCAAAGTCTCCTTACCCAAACACTGGTGAGTATAAATGGAAGATTAACCTGAATAAAATGTTCAACTGAGTTATTTAGTATTAATAATGCATGTTTTATTCTTAATCTTTAGGTTAGATCACAAGTGATTAATTTTGCTGAAATCATGGCAAAAAGCACAATCATACTATAAGGAAAATATAATCACAAGAGAAAATACCACACCACTTAGGATCTATTATCCAACTTTGCATTCCAATGGAAGATTGATGCAAAAAGCAATGCCAAATGACATGTAAGAGAACAGGAAACGTATTTTTCAAGTATTTCCTGTCAAGAATATTTGACTAAGCAGAAAAAGCTTGCAGGTATCTGTGTCAGAAAAAATCTATAACCCAGATAACTGGATAATCTCAGTTTTAATTTCCTTTGCTTTGAAAATTCCATGGCAGGAATACTTGGCAGGTATACTAGGCAAAGGGAATAAAATTTTTCTACAGGAAGATTTTTTCAACACGAAGTTCAGGTGGAAGAGAGTTGTAACATTTTTGTGCATTAGCATTAGTTTCCCTAGATTTATTTCTAGAGTAAAAAAACAGCTGAAAACTTAGTAAGCTTAATGCTGTGGTTCTTTTCTAAACAATTTTAAGAGTAATATATAAAGGACATCTTATTAATAATTTACTTTTATTTTCATTTTTAGCAAATATTTACTGAAGCTTGAAATGTTAGTAATGAAACATTTTCTGGGTTTTAGCTATCAATCTATAAAAGAAATCATTTGGCATTGATCTCAAATTCATTTTTTTCCACTGTTCAGATCTGAACTAAGATCAGAAATATTTTCTTAGTTTGAGGACTTATTTTTAAGAAATAAGCTATTGTCTAAAACAAAATATGGAGAATTTGTCTACTCTCTCTTCCAGAAGTTAACATCTTTCTTTTTCATTATGTATAAATATGAACTTCATTCCTCTTTATTATCCAAGCAGATGAATCAGTTTAGAATCCATTTACTTGTAGTTATTTCTGTATCATTAATGTGATTGCATTAATGTTAATATTTTTCACCATGAATCCAGTAGTAAGTTTTTCAGCAAAATAGCAACTGCTTACATGTGTATTGTCTAATTCTTCAGTGACAGTAGCTTGTCATCATTTCATTTGTCAAAATGTAGAAAAGTTTAGTACTCTATAAAGCTTGTGAACTTTACTAAGATACGGTTCAGGTCAACACTGCAAAGAAATGTCTGCCTGATGTGATACAGAACCATATTTCTTACGTATTTGTAAGAAACCAGTGTTCATAATTATAAAATCTCCAAAAGATTGACAAAAGAGAAATATTTTCTTTGGTGATTTTAAATCTTGTGGATGTACGCTGTTCCTTCAACCTTACAAAGGGTTATGTGGGTCTGTTACACTTATATGCTTTCACCACAAGACTCTCCAATAAAGCACGTATCCAGAGAACAGAGAAAGTAAACTGCTATTCTTGTGAGATTGTGCATAGAATCATAGGATCATAGAATAGTTAGGGTTGGAAAGGACCTTAAGATCATCTAGTTCCAAGCTCCCTGCCATGGGCATAGCTCCACTGCACAGAGAAACTCAGCATGCTCAAATAACCTGACAGTGTGTCTGTCCTCCATTCCATCAACTTTCACACAGGTCTTCAGAGACAAATTTTTTAGGGAGGCCATTCAGTGCAGCAATGTTGTTTTGGCATGATGGGATGAAGTGTCTGGAGACTGACAGCTGCCTTACTGGAAAATTTTTGATGCTTTGGAATTTTTGTGCGTTAAATATCAGCTGATTCTGTGATTTACAAAATAGAATCATAGTGTTGGCTCTATTTATGATAAAAACCCTCTCCTTTTTCATGCAAGTTTTCTTTTTCCTGGGAACAAACTAGAGACACTGCTGAACTGCAAAGAAGCTTCCCATTGAACATGTTAACAAAACCGGTATCTCTAAAGACATTTCAATTTCAGTGGAACAGTATTTTATGATAAAAGTCAAAAGTTCTGACAGTGTTTTGCCTATTCAACTGATGATTTAGGTAATAGTTCAAGATGCTTTGTCAGCACAGAGCTCTAACTGTGGCATGACTGTAATTAAACCAACAACATTTGTGAAATTTGACTCTGAGATTATGTTTGTGATGACTTCATCAAATACATATCTTTTTTTGGGCCACTGGCAGTATTCAAGCCTGAGTGTCATACAGTTCATTTGCATAATGCTGAGAAATAAATCCTCAAATGGGACACCCCACCAGCCTCCAGCAAACTCTCAGTTTGGAGATACTCTTATTCACCTGAAAAGACTTCATTACAGTCCCCTGATTTTCTATGTGTTTCTTCTTCCTTATTTCCTTCCTCACTGGGAATAGCCTTCTTTGGTTGCAAATGACTGACAAATATGCATAAACTGAGACTGGAGTCCAGAAAACCAGGCTATTCTCCCATTACCTATGATTACCTATGAGCAAAGCAGCCTTTGCAAGAACTCCTGTGTATTTATTGTTTTAGATTATACTGCAGCACTTTGCACTCCAAATTGAATTCCTGTGATGGTGAAAGGTGCTGGATACTTCAGCAGATCTATTTTCAACACTGTGACATTTTATAAATGCGTTAACCCCATGATTCAAGATCTCCATTATTTGCTCTTTGTTTTGGGCACTGATATTTCGTATATGCATTTAACAAATACAGCACAGGATGTGCTTGTATAAAGTATTTCTGCCTGGCACTTGTTTATCTTCCATACAGCCAAAATTAAGGTCAGAAAAGATACCTAGCTCTTTTAGATTAGCAAGGGCTGCTGGGAGCTGATCATTGACAGGATCCTGCTTTTGAAGCTGCTTTTCATTCAGATGCCTGAAGTACTGGATACATTAAGTCCCAAGATATGATGTTGTGTCTAACTTTTCTCCCTTGTCAGAAGGACAGAGTGAAAGGCACAAGTTATAAGACTCAGTCAGTGATGTCCAGACTGGGACACAGTGTCTTATGTGGTGTGGGGGTTGGTTGGTTGGTTTTTTATGACTTAATAAATAAATTCAAAATTATATCTTACAAATGGATTTTACAAATAAGAACTGTTCACAGTGTTAGTTTTCTGTCTGGGTTTTGGGTTTGTGTTCTTTTGAGGGGGAGTTTTTTTTTTTTTTTTTTCAGTTTTAGTTAATGAAGCCCATTTAGTTTAGTGAGAGTATAAAGGAACAGAACAAGATTGTCACCCAAATAGAGGCTCTGACCCTTTATAGTCCCTATCGTTCCACTACCATGCACAGATCACTTTGAGATTCACTTAAAAATGAAATGGTGGACTAAGAATGAAATTTTAATACCCAGTAAGAAACCTCACCCTATGATGAAACAAAGCAAGCTAACAGAGTAGAGGATGTAAGGATGACTTAAAAGTCTTTGCCAAGACAAAACTAACAGCCAAATCCGGATAAGTTGTACCTCATTTATCCACATCACTAATTTTTAATATTAATAGGTAGTCAAACCTAGAGCATATGCACATTTAAAATTAACACACACGTTCTTAGACTGTTGAATATATCTAACAATATTTATATATTTTTTGCTGTAATAATTTGTAAACTGGAAAAATTCACTTTAAAAGGAAGAAATTTGTAAATGTATTTAGATTGCTTTTTTCAGAACAAGTCAGCCTTCAGAGAAGCGTCATCATTCAGCAAAAGAAAATTTGTTCTGAAGTTTATGTTTTCACAGAAATAAAATTAATGCCTGCTGACTAAATTTTTTTGCTTCAGATAAACTTTTATTTCTTTTTTTCCAATCTCTGTAATGTCATTACCACAATCTATTCTATTTACTGGTAGAATCTTAATAGTAAACTGATAATTTTCCATGCCATTCTGAACAACTGTAGAAGAATATGTGATCAACCTTTGTACTGAAATGATCAGAAATTCATAATATAAATAATTGCATTTTAATTAGTTCTTTCAATAGTCTATTTCTGAAATTTGTTACAGATAATCAGTTGCTATACTAATGTAGCTCAGCAATAATTAACATTCAGCTTTCTGGCACTAATCACCGGAACCATGGCTTGCTTCCTAGCATTTAGGGCAGCCCTTGGAAATAATGTGATAAAGCACTCAAGGGCGTTCAACCAATTAGCATGCTTGGATGAGTGAGCTTTCCAAGCCATCTGATTTTAAAAGGGGTTGCCTCATGCTGTGGAATATTGTCTCTGCTGAGTTTCCGAAAAGCTGCTCCACTAAAAGATGGGGATAGAGAATAAAACTATAATCAGAATGTATTAACCTGAAATGAAATTCTGTTGGTCAGTCACGGAAAACAGATGTATTAATAAAAAAATTTAAAGAAAATTGGAATGTGTGGGAGAAAAGGGTCTAGTTATAGTTGTGATTTTTTTTCTTTCCATTCTAAAAGCCAGATTTGCATGATGTTAACAAACATGTAACAGGTAGCTTAACTATGGTTATGTTACAATGTGTATCAACCTTTCAGAATGTTTTGTGGAACCAAGGTTGTGGGGTTTTTTTTTGTGGTTTTATTGCTGGGTTTTTTTTAACTCTTAGTTTATACAGCTAGACAGCATTATCTTTATGCAGTGGATAGAATGAGGGTTATCTTGTTTTGCTTAAGATTTGAGGTTCAGAAATCTCTAAATTTTATGTTCTTCTGGAAATTTGTTATTAAATTTTCATATTTCATTGAAAAACATCCTACAAGTTTTAGGAAAAACTTTCAATGTGTTCTAAGATACAAAGACAGCTACAAAATCCTGTTTGTTAATATATGCCATTAAATTAATAAGTAAAGCACCATTTTCTGTGTGTTAGGCACCTTTGCATGCAGCACTTACTTAAAAATATCTCTTATTCAAAGTCATGCTGTTAAGCAGAACCTACAAAAGATGACCTGTTTGTTCTCAGACAGATTTTATCTAATGCGACTCTTTGATTTATACATTTGCTTATTTTTAAGCAGTGACTGTGTTGGCTCAAAATTGATACAGTAATATACATAATTTCTCTACCCAGTTTATACTCTAGTAATAAAATTGTATTCACTAGAAAAATCTCAATAAAAATGTAATTTTAGATTTTTTTCCTGAAGTACTTGAAAATCATTAATCTATGTTCTAATAGAAGGAAATTAGATCTATATTATACTAGTAGAAACAATTAAGTGATTTTAATCTAGATGCTGAAACAAATTTATTTATGCCTATACTTTCTATTTTGCATTAAAATAAGAGCTATGCAACTGTGAACAGCTTGGGTTGGTTTTGTCATCTAAAAAACCCCTAAACCTCAAAAATAAGTTGTGAAATACCTTGTGTAATGAAACATTTTATCTGTGAAAAAAATGTTGCCTTCCTAATTTGTTCTAATATTTTCTAATTTTTCCCACTAGTTTATAAGATTCATAAGATTATTCCATAGATCCTTTAAGAAGTCAGAGACCTTAAGGACAGAAAGGATAGAAATGTGTAAACGTTAGCGGATGGAACTTTGCTTTACATTTACATGGTCCTGTGCTGCTAAACTGCAACCCAGGTAGACATGAATTTCTGGATCTCTATGGCCATGTTCACCTTACTGCATACAGAACTGCCTTGCATTTCCCAGATTCAGACACATTTCCTTGCATCAGCCCGCATTGGACATGATCTGAGCATCATTAAATGCCATCCATACTCACAAACCTTCTTTTTCATGCAAAGAAAATTTGAGTACACACCAAGTACAGAAGCCACTGCAGAGTATATTGAAAAATACATCCAAACACAGCCTATATGCCCATTTGTGTAGAGGGGTGTTTTTCCTTTATGTTGAGAAGAAATTTAAGAAAAGGCAGGGGGAGACTTGAGCTGTTCCACCACATTCTTAGAGAAGATGTCATGATCTCTGTAATACTACTGTATTTAAAAAGCCTCAACATGCTTGCTGAATTCTCAGTCAATCAGTATAATTAGTGTTAGCTGCTCTGACCAGCAGTGTTTCTTTCAGTTTTTCTGCCTCAATACAAGATTTGAATTGCAGAGACCATCTCTTAAGTTGCACAAGCATCTGTCAGACTGACCACAACTTACAGGAATCACACAGTACATAAGGTTAGAATGCCTCTGTTGTACTCCCCAGTTGCAGTCACAAACCTGAATACTGGTAGCTGTCACTATGTATGTTGTGCCCACAAATGAATTGTATTAGCTTTAATTTATCCTTTTAAAAGAAAAGAGGTAAAATAGATTTGGAAGAAATTATTGTGAAGAACTAGAACGTGAGATGCCTACATACAGCTCTTTCAATAGATTTTGTGCTTTGAGAGATAAGTTTAATGATAGGGAAAATCATTTTCAGCTCCTAAAAACTTCACTACCACAGTAGAGATTAAAATGTCAAGGAGCGTCCTGAGATATAGGAGATCAAGTAAGATTTGCAGCTTTTTTCTTATGTCCTGATATCAGATCTCTCAGGAAGATACCATGCAAGAAAATGTAGGCAGCCATGTTCAGAAACATGTTAAAAAGCAACCAACCAAAAAAAAAAAA
>NDXB01021682.1:0-23956 GCA_002631895.1 Agapornis roseicollis | reverse complement strand
ACTCCCTCTGGGAATTTTTTTTTTTTTTTTTTTTTTTTTTTTTTTTTTGCCAAGTGTAAATGACATTAAATATGCTGAACCTGTGCAGGTTTCTGATAAGATGCCTCTGTAAAACTGAAATTCATTTGTCTCTTAAATGGCTGGAAATGTTCATGAAGCATTAAATCATTCTCCTTCCTCACTCACCCCACAAACTTCATCTATTATGTAAACATACAGATATTAAAATTATCCTTAACTTTTAAAGTAAGTGGTATCTGCCTTTGAGACACTGGCCAGGTAAATTATAGCCTGATACTAAGGAAAAGATTTGGGAACCATTAGATATATGGTGCTTTGAACATCAAAAGCAGAATAAATTAAAGCCGAGGTAATTCTGAAAGTTGGATACTCTCCAATTCCTCTTCAAGAAAGTCGAACGGAACAAGGGCACTGGAACTGAGTATCCCAGTGGGAAATGAAAGCAGAAGAGGCTTGGATACGGAATCTGCATTTAGTTTATTATTTTTTCAGTACTTAAACTGGCAATCTAACTTGGCTTTTTGCCTCCTCAAATTAAAACAGCACAACTTTACAACCTCAGTCTTTTGCCTCTGTTCTCCCTCTGCCAGGGAGGAGGGGAAGCGGGAGGAAGCAGAGACAGGACACCTGACCAAAACTAGCCAAACAGGTATTCCATACCAGAGCACATCATGCCCAGTATATAAACTGGGTGCAGCTACCCTGGAAGGACTAGATCACTGCTCAGGTTCGGCTGGGTATCAGTCGGTAGGTGGTGAGCAGTTGTATTCTCTTCCCTTGTTATTTCCCTTATCATTATTATTATTATTGATGGTAGCAGCAGTGATTTGTGTTATACCTTAGTTACTAAACTGTTCTTATCTAAAGCTGTGGCAGTTACATTCTTCCGATTCTCCTCCCCATCCCTCTGGGAGTGGGGGAAGAAAGTGGGATGAATGAGCGAGCAGCTGGGCGGTTCTGGGTTGCCGGCTGGTCTTTAACCACGACATCGTGTCTCTAGGGATCTCCTGAAAACATTTACACCTTTCCAGCATCTAACAGAACAGACAAACTCAAGGCCTGCCATTTTTAAGGTGACAAGGCTAAGAGAAAAGGAAAACATAATGCTTTGTTAATTCTGATCCTGCCTTTTCTTAAACTCTCTCTTAACACTTCCGAAGAACTGCAGAAATTGAAAGAATTTAACAGGTAATGGATTTGCAGTTATAGATACACCCGTATGCAAACTTGTGTATACCTGGTGCTGTGTGTAGGGTGCCAAGTTGCCATGGAGCAAATGAGATGCCATTCAAATCTCATGCCCAGCAGTAACCCTCCTGCAATGTCCACTGCAGGAGATGGCTGAGCAGCATCACTTCCAGTGGCAGAGGCACCGCTTAACTGGTCCTTGAGCACTGAACACCATTTTGAGTTTCTCTATATTTTCAGATGATCTCCTTGATACTTAACACTTACTTAACACCGCAAACTCCTAATAGCCTTGCTGAGTTTTGTGGTTTGAGTTGCAGTCCACATGCTCAGGGGAACTACTAAGCATAAGGTCAAAGCTGTTTCACATTTTGCAGCATAAAGACCTTTATCCCTTTCCACCTTGCCCTTTAGTGCTTCCATGTGGCAGCAAGCAGCGATGGAGATAAGGATTCACTTATACTTAACATGCAAAAAGCTTCAAGCCTTTTCTCTGCAAACAGTTCTGCAAAAAATACCAAAGGGTTTTTAAACAAAAAAGCCAGGCTTTGCTAAAGTAGAAAACAAAATTGTTATCATTTAATTTAAAGAGGAAAAAAAAAAAAAAGGTCTAATGCAGAAAGGAAAGAAGAGAAATAAAAATACTCCCATCACCCATGGTCTCCTTGCAAGAAGGTTCTTGTTCCAAAGCTTTATTCCAAGCATCAGTCTCTGCAGCAAAATGCCCAGTTGTAAAAATGTCCTTAAAGGATATGGTCCTTAAAAAGGTTTCTTCTGTCTCCTGAGTGGCTGCTCTCAGCTCCATGCAGTGACTCTTCCACCTCCCATACTCAATAACTGAAAGTACCTTCCCTTGCTCCTTCTCACAGCCTGCCACAAAGTATAATCTCCAGGCTGTTATACTGGGAAATTAATGGAATTAATTAACTGACCGTTTCTTTCAAACAACTGTCAAAAGTCTGCAGCAGGCAGCATTCTGGGTGCGGTCTGTTTTTTGCAAGTAGAAATACAGTGAAAATCCAAATAAATGTGGCCCATGCTATCTGAATATATTATCATCTGATGTCTTCATTTCTAGTGATGTGGTATAGCCTATGACAACTTTATCCCCCAGCGAGCACTAGTTTGGCCTCATCATCACAACCTTTTCCACTGGTCTGGTAGCTCTGCAATTTACGTCAGTAACATTGTACTGCAGGCAACCAACATAGAAACTTGTAACTAGCATCTGCAGGGCATGTATGAATACAAGGAAATTGCAGCCACAGTACCAAAATACCAACGCAATGACAGACTGCAATTTTGAGGCCCCCAGCTGTAATACCAGGCCTGTTTAGTATGAGCATGTTTCTTCCAGGCTTGAAAAGTCTCACAACTTCTGTGACTCTGATACCTGGTGCCTAGAAAATGAGAGCCCTGTTGTGCCCTACTACCAAATATCCTACACCAGTGTTGCTGATGAGCTCTGTTGACTAGCTGTATCTACTACATGGAGGCCACCACACAGAGTGTGACAGTCACAGCCAGCAGCCAGATGCAATTTCATGGGACTCAAAATACAACTTCACATTGAAAACTTCCTCTTCTCATGAGGCTGAGGAGGGGGTGAGTAAACTGCCTTTGCTACATGTCTCACCATGCAAGAAGCCTTACGCGGGGCAATGAAAAAGCTGAGAAGCCTTTTCAATGAAAATGATGACACAGTTGTAACGGGGCTGGTTTTGAAAGGTACAAGGCATTTAAGCAGGGGCAAGGATCTGAACAGAAGTGATAAGAGAAACAGATGAGAATGCTTAAATCACAGCAGTATCTCAATTCTGACTTAGCAGGGAAGGAAAAGGATGACTGTCAAGCACAGCGCTAGGTTCAATAGTACAAGAAGCCCTATTTCCTGACCAGGTGAGAAAATCTGTTGACTTTAGGTATGACATTTTCTCAGTGGTAGACCAGTATGTAATACTCTTGAGTAGTTTAGCATATATAATCCAAAGCCACTTTTCTCCCCATCTGCAAATTCAGTGGAGCTTGTAAAGGATTCCATATAATTTTAAATATTCATGCAGTGTTCACCAACCATGTGTCCCAGTAAACCTACATGGACAACCTTGGGCTTTCTAGGCAATTCCTCTTTAAAAATAGTACTCTTGCATGCAAACATTTGCCTGTGCACCTCACTGACAGCATATGCTGCTGCTTGCAACATTAAACATTATTCAAAGAAATAATGTTCATGCTATTAACACAACAGCAAATGTACTGTGAAATGCCTCATCCCCTCTCCTAGAGCCAAGTGGAATACAGAACTCTGTTATCTCTTTTCCTGAAGTATCTTGCCAAATAGCAGCATTTTAATAACATGTGCCCCTTTTGCTCATCCCATCTAAAGAATACACTGCAAAGACTTTCCCTGACTCCTAACAGACTTATTTTTCAAGTCTTCATATTTTGCTGAGAGCTGGAGATGCCAACATTGTCTTGCATCTCAACTGTCTTGCTGCAGAGGGAAAAGTATAAACAGAATTACACATTCTCAGCCTGACAGTGACAGATACCAGGCTACTGCATGAGGTAAATTTTAGCAACTTGAACTAGACAAGGGCTATATCTCGAAATATGAAGAGAGGCAGCCACATCTTTAGGTCGTTTTGTTGGTTTTGTTTGGGGTTTTTTCAAAAACTGTTTTCCTTACATCACAGTGTGAACATACCAAAAAGAAACAGAAAATTACTTTAAATGAGAGAGAGCAACTGTAATTTGGATCTTCTGCTTTGCATAGGAGCTGCTACTAAATAGTAGCTATCAAAAAACTATTTCAGCCCAAACAGTTCACAGGCTTATATGTGTGGTGGTTTTATTATAATTTTATTTTGACATGTCTTTACTATTTTGCTGCTCATTTCTTTTCCATCAGGTCTGGTCACTCTTTGTGGCCCAATATGAAGCCCACTTAAATCTGTCTGATGATATTAGAAGACTGTTATCCAATGATATGCAGAGGAGAAAACAGCTCATGTAATGTCATACACAGAAACATTTTACTGAACTGTCTTTCCACAAAATGAAAACCAAAAAATCTAGCAGCCTGTTTCATATACTTCACCCTCTCCAACAATACAATAATTAATTCTTCTCAATCTCTATTTTAGTATCAGGTAATGACTATATTATTTATAAAGATTACCTAATAAAACCACTAACTTATCAGAAAAGTAAGCATTCAGAAAAAGAAACATTTAAAAATCAAGAGAAACAGCTACCAGCAAGAAGACTTCAGAGAGGGCCAGCCACCTCTTTTTGCTCTCAGCCTCTATTTTTCTGTCCTTCTCAGTCTTGCATAATAAAATTTAAAAGTGCATTTGGTATTAACTGCTCTTTGAGGTCCCATCTGCAGAGGAAAATCTGCTCTTGAGACAGATATTACCCATGTTTAATTCATTGCTGAGGAAAAGGATAGGCATGTTTTCTGAATCTTTGAAAGTATGTGGATAATGCCTCCTATTTCCAACAGCCTAAGTTAAAAACAGCAACAGTGCAGTTTTCTCTGCATCTATGAAAATAATTCTCCTGTAGAAGCACAGAAAATAATACCTTTCCTCTCCTCACTAGCCCCATACTGGGAGAAGAATAGAGAAAATGACTAATAATAGCTGTTTTAAAAAATGAATGTTTATGCATTCAATCAAAATTAATAAGTAGGTTCCATATAAACTGGAACAATAATGACAAGGGCCATTCTGTCTAAATATCCTGCTTCTAATAGAAACACACTTGATTTAATAAGTGCTGCTTCAAAACATAGGCCTGCCAAAGGCCAGCCAACACACTCCCGAGCACACTATAAATGTTCTGGATAAATGAGATTGGTTTACTCTTAGTGCAAGCAAAAGAAACAAGGTACCAGCACTGTCCAACTTGATTCAATCTTCCATCAAGTACAAAGAACTTCATCTCATGCACAGGACATTTTTGAGCACTTCAAGATGGTTTTCAACTCTTTAAAAAGATATTAATTCAGAGTTTTCAGTTTGGTTATAATAACAGTTGTTACAATGACCAGAAATTTTGCTTAATTTAATTTGCTAACAATCTTATCCCTTTCAGTGTGACATACTGGGCCTAGTAGTCATCTCTAGTACATTACTGAAGTTGGGGTGGCAAAAAAAGCAAAGAGAGTAATTAAAGTTTATGCAAAATACTGTCACGGAGGAAGGAAAAAACCACATGCTTCACTTTTATATTCCTTCCACAAAACAGAATTTGCTGCTTTGTTTTACACTCTCATTGCTGATGACTCTGGGCTTGCACAGATCTAGCAATAATGCTAATGAATTAGCAGATTATGTCTATACCAAAGTGGAGCTGAGAGGTGGGGTGTAGAGACATAAAATATAGTTGTTCTGGGGTATTTTCAATAATACAGTATTGCAGAGCTAGAAAAAGTTCTGTAAAATGTAACTGACCATCACTGCTGACTTACCAAGGGAAGATTTTCAGAGACAAATCGCAATACTGCTTTTGCAAACTCCAGCCACTGCCAATCCAAGTCTCTAGGATCTGTGATGAGTTGTTTGTGTTTATGACTACATGAAAGGCTCCCAGGCTATGGCACACACACAGGAATCAGGATGGTCATCTCCTTCTCTTGAGAAAATTGGGTGTTGCCTGAACAACCAGCCATCTGCCTCTGCATATAGCCTGATATGGACTCAAAAGCTATTTGCAGCTACTACTGCTGCCACTGCCACATGATACCACATAATCTCTGCTTTTGGTATCTCAGCAAGATCAGTATGCAAAACACCCAGGCTATACTGTTAGTACAGTGGTATGCAATAAGAGGACACCAGAGATTATGAAAGAATATTTCAGCAGCAGCTCCTGACCCCTGAAAGGCAGAATTAGGTATGAGAAGTTTGGTTATGCTGACCACTAGCACACTAGAGTTGAGACAGCTACTGCATGCTGAAGTGGATGTCCAGCAAAAACCAGCCTTGTGATACAGAAAAATGGGTGTACTGTGATGGGGTACAAACATGCTCTGAATAGCAAAAGTGTCAGGAATTCTTAGATAAAGCAGCTAATTCTCTTGGTGCTCTGTAAGGAGCCTTTGTTCCTTCTCCAGCATCAGAAGTCCATAGCTGTATAAAACAGGTAGTGTCCTCTGGAAGCTGACCTACGCAGACTCTTACTCATCTATAACTAAACAGTTTAGCAGTAGCAAGCCAATGCTTTACAAGATTTACAAGACAACTAGATAGTGAGTTTTCGTCTAACAGTACTAAGCAGAGCTAGCCCAATGCAGTATCTTATTTAAGAGAGCAGGGGTATTACATTCTCCTAGTTTGCCAACAAGAACATTGCACCAAGATCAATAGCAAAGACTGCACTCTTTCAACACAAACCAATCTTTTGTCGTCCTTGGCCCCAGAATCTGCAATTCCCATCTCATAACAGAATCAAAATCAAGAATGTGTATTCTTAGGATTTGAAAAACTACTCTACTCTATAATGGACATTCCACAGCTACAGGAAAAAACAAAGCAATAATAATAACCCCTGCCCATCCCTATGCTCTTTTCTATCAGGACTGCTGTGAAAAGGTCTCCAACAGCATATACTTATCATACAACTGAAGTATAAAGTCAGGTAATGACCTATCCAGTTGTTTGTTATTTATACATAAAGTTGCTTCTGTAAAACAACACATTAGTTCTGCTCTTTTTCATCATTCAATAACTAATGCAAAGATGACAGCAGTGAACCAGGATTGAATTATGACACTGGGTTCAAATTCTTTCAAATTAATTGGCTCTGCCACAAGTATTTGGTCAGATGATTTCAGACTTCGAGATGGTGTTGGTACATAAGAACACAACAGTCAGTTGATTTTGGGAAAAGGGGAGGTATTATAGGACAAACCAGCAAGAAAAATAATACAGACCCCAGGGGCTGAAAGTAGTTTTCAGGGAACACCTGCTTATAACTAAGTCATATTCATGTCTTTTGGGAACATATCATTCAACTTGGAAACCTTTCCTCTAAGCAATGCCTTTTAACCACTGATAAAGGGGAATGTATTCACTATCCTTTAAATAAAAAAGGCATTTTGTTTTATCCTTCTTGATTGCTTTTCCTCTGCTATCATTACAGTGAGAAAGCGCAACAGCTTGCCTATTGTAAAGCCACTCACCGCCTGCATCTTTTTCAAGGAAGAGAGAACTGATACAAGAAATACAGTGAATACACAGTAAACTTTATCTCAGGCTTGTATAGAGCTACTAGGCACATACTGGTATGTGCTAACCCTAAACAGAAGCACTTTAAAAAACGTAATACAGTAGTAGCACACTAAATAGAAGAACTGTTTATTATAAAATCTGCATTTTTTTTTTCCCCTGGTAAAGAAATACTGCACTCTCTCAAAACACAGCTCTTCTAAACTGAGCCTGCCACCACAGAGTGCCCCATTTAAAAAGATTTTCCCCAACAACCTTTTCTGATGGATGTCCTTGAATTTTGCAGAGGCAAACTACTGCAGCACTAAAATGATCACTTGGCAGCTTGTTGTTGTTTGCCAATCTCCGAGCCAGCTCCTGTTTTCTTTTCTTCTCCTTCTTACAATGATCTCATACAGCGTGACTATCTCAGAGACTGTAGTATGGAACTGCAGTTCCAAGGGTTTTTCCCCCCAGGGTAAAAACAGGTTTCTGCGCTTGAGACGAATACTCCATCTAACTCAACTGCAGTTCAGGTGTGAAAGCAAGTGCACCTCTGTATCAGACAGTTGAGAATATCTTTGTTTCAGACTAGAGCAAGTTCCAGGATTCAAATGCTCCAGAATCTGATGCTGTCACCTCTCTAACTTGCACTGCATGAGCTCTGATGCTTTAAAGTGAGAAGGGCAAATCATTTGTCTTCTTAAAGTGAAACAACCACAAAAGCTTTTGCTTCATTTTCTTTACAGTAGGTGTGCTTGTTTCCATACTTACTGCTTACACGTATTTATCACAAAACATTCTTTCCCCTTTAAAGATATTTACCTGCTCCTGCTATTTATCTGTTCACTGATTTTACACTGAGCTTTCAAAAATTATCTCTCCTTGACTCCCTGCAATTTAACTTTAAGCAATAACCAACTATGCCAAAACACTGCTGAAAAATCAGTCTATCAAATATCATAATTTGTGTCTTTTCTACCTGCCTAGTTCAATCCCCCTACTGGGTAACAGAAAATACAGCTTCACTTTTCAGAAACCAGTCAGCCAAATCTTCAGCATTCAACCTCACCCTTAGTTGGAATGTACTAATCCTTACCATTTACTTCTGAGACCTACAAGGATCTTAGATGCCAGAGAGAATAGGGCAAAGAGAACCCACACCAGTGCTTGTTTCTGGTTTTCACTAGCAGAAGTGTGTCAGCTCTGTAGCAGACCCCACAGGGGAAGCTTTTAGAACCATCACACCCATTTCTTGTGTCAAAGAGGTAATGCAGATATTAAAACACAAATGGTGGTTCTGAATATGTGATAGCATATGTAGCACAATAGAGAAATTTTACTGGCACTTGTTAAGGATGACATACATAACTTGGCGTGGATATAAAACTTCAGCCACTAAAACTTGTGGCCATAAACTTGCTAATAAAAACCTTCTATACTACATAATCAAATATTTTCTCTTCCTCTAATTATCTAGAAATACAGTAATATGATGAACAGGTAGATACAGACATTAGGGCAGTATGAGATGCTTCTACTTCGGTAAAACACAAGATATAAACCTGTCCAAACCTGACTGGCAGTAAGGAAGGAAGATTTAAAAATTATCATGGCCAACAGATCTACGATTATCACTCAGGAGTTGATGCCTGCTATGTAATTAGTTAGCCAATAGCTTACAGGCTTTTTGAAATGCCATAAAAGACCCTAGAGAGGTATAGCAGCTGCTGATGGAAATGCACTCTCCATTGCAACATGAAGGCCAGGAGAGCTCTGCTAAGCCCTGAGTCTAATGCCTTCAGAGCTGAAGAACCTGGTTTACATCCTGCTGCCTCCTCCTGGTGCTTTATGGGCACAGCTGGCTAATGACCATGTTGTATTATGTATAAAGCCATTTACTGTGATATGCTCGTGTTAATATTGCTGTAGAGTATTTTTGCTCCATTTAAGGCGCAACTTTGGGAAACATTAATGCCGGATGGTATGAAAACAAGGGCAATTCCAGTCCAGACGGCAAGAAGAAATCCACGAAGTGGCCAAACATTTCCATCTGCTCAGTGAACAAAGAGACTTTCATACCTCAATTTCTGCCTTCTGCTGTGAGCTACTGTCACAGTTAACAAGGAGCCCTCCTTGTATTCCTAGGAGCCATGTTACTGAATGCTGTTAGTGATGCTTCCCTTGGGTTACCTCCATGCTCCTTGTCTCTCAGTTTGTGCATGAAATTTTTAGGCTGTTTTCACTAGTCCTAGCCCATTTGCAAGTTCCCCAGAAAAGACATCAGAATATAAGCATCCTTCTGCTAAACCAAGAGAAACCAACAGTCTGAAGAAATGAACTAGGTTTTAGGAGTTCGGTGCTGATACTTGAACTCTTCTCAAACATGTCACACACTTGTTAAAAGTGCAAAATGGTAAAGAAACCTTTGCTTCAGTCTGTCCCACACATCCAAGTCATCTCTGGATTCTCCTTGTCCTGAGAGGCCCTTGTCTGGTCAATATAAAAGCAATGATGTTCAGAAAGTAACGTAAGCCTGTTATCTTCTCACTACAACTTGTAATTACAAGCAACTTCCTCTCCCCCCATTTTAACTGTTTTTCTACTTTCACTGATGCATCTCTAGACTACTTGGCTTAAATAGCCCATTAGAGACTCCAAAATACTGAAAAGCACCATAAGGCACCTTAGAAAAGGCCCTAGTGACCTTATTACTTAATATTAAAAAAAAATATGGTTGGTAGCTAAGATGTGTGTGGATCCATTAACGTCTCCACCAGCATACAGCTGCAGTTGTTGCTTACAACTAACTTCTGAGTGGGAGTTTCAGGTTACCGCCCTGTTAACAACAAGCAACAGATTGAACTGCACTTGGTAAAATTTTCCAGCTATTTTCTCACCTTCCCCTTTTCCATGTTCTTCTTGACCAGGACTGTTTTCCAAAATGAGCATAACAACAGTGAGGGAGGAGCTCTGGCTCCCTGGGGTGGTTGATCTGCTACATCACTGATGCTACAAAGATGACTCAGCTCACCTCACTGTTTTCTACTTCAACAGAGAATACCCACAGTGTTTCCAGACTCCTCTGATGCTTTGCCTCTCTGCTGGTGTTGAAGGATCATAGAACCATAGAATGGATTGGGTTGGTAGGGACTTTAAAGACCATGTCGTTCCCTAACGGCCCTGTCACCCTTTGCTGTATCCCATGCTTGACACAGCTTGCAGCACTGACAAGGTCACTGATTGACTGCAATAAGTATTGTAATGTGTTGCATACAAAGGCCATTCAACAACTCGAGCCCTTTCAGAAGGAAAGCACATGTTAATGTTTCTGTGGAGTCTCTGCTACACCTTCAGATCCCAAGATGTGCACTACCTTCCAGATAACTGCGCTCTGCTTAATTTTCTCAATAATTCTTCTGTTGGCTTGGGCTACTGATACATCCACCTTGTCCATGAGAACTTTAAAGATGATTCTCCCCTGCTGTAGTTCTGCAGAAGCAGAAATGGGTTTACAGGCCAGGCTTCCACATAATGCAATGGGAGGTACAGCACATTGTAGCCTGAATCACTTTTTTACAGGTTTGCTACAAAGACCATTTTCTCAGGCAGCTGTAGACAGAGAAAGAATGCCTGGCATGTGTTAATCCTTTTCAGGGGAAGACAGACTTAAATGTGTTTGTTTATAACAGTGTTAAAGTTTGCTAATGTATTTTGAAAAGTAGGTAAACAGAAAAGGGTCTCAAAAAATTTAGGTTTTCCTTTGATGGAAAGAGGAGGACAGAAATTAAATTAGATCTGTTTCAATGCAGAGAAAATAGCACATGTGAAGAGTTGTGATATTTTTCTGTTATTAACATCCATGGAAGCAGGCTACGATTTACGTTACTCTTGCTCTGAGGGTAGGAGAAGCTTATTATCATTTTGTGTGGTTGTTTGAGCAGTTTTTCTGTAGAGCTTTTTCAGTCACTGATCTTAACCTGTGTAAGAAGCACTATGAGGCTGCACTCCTAATCAGGACACAGGTAGCATTAATTGGCAAAAGAAGTTAATACACAATAGGTAAAACTTGAAGGGTGTACACAGCATTTGGTTTTGACATACATTTTGAATCTACTCATTATACACACCCCTGACAATAATGGCATTTATGCTTACGTATACTTTAAAGCTGTGACAATTCATGCCTAAAGAAATAAAGATTAATGCTTCAGTTAAAAGTAAACTCTATTACCAGCTAAAAGTGAACTCTATTACAAGATCTGTAATATTATTCCCTACTGATAATCCCCAAAGGTCCCCTCAATGAATCACAAAGTGCTGACACTGCCCTCACAGGCCTCTTTTCTCTCCCTTCCACCAGTTAGTAAGAAATGCCAATTATAAAGTCCATATGTAAGCCAGAATTCAGGCTAGGTCCAACTTCTTCAGTACACCAGACTGAAGGAAAAGCTTGTCTAGAAACAATATTGAGGATCTAACACATGCTAAGATAAGTAACTGATAAAATACAAATCTGTTGATTCTAGTATTTTGAGCTTTTGCCTTTATGTCAAATCACACCCATAAAGACGATCACCATAAAATTCATTGGGGCAGTTACCAGGCATTTAGTTTTCTATCTACATATTGTAGATTCAGAATGGTTTTGATGGCAACGGCTGTTTCTGCCTGAGGGACACCACAAGTACCAGGATTATGGCACACTGTAATGCCCGATGATGATTATTGCACAAGTGAGACAGCTTTTTTACCATGCATGAAATGTTTTATACAGCCATGGCTAGAAAAATTACTTTATATTCTGCTATAAATATGAAGAAAATATCACTTGGAGAATCTTCTAAGATGAAGTTGCATGAGCTGAAGCAGCCATTTTGAAAGAGCCATCGTAAGTAGAGGTTATCTGGCTGGTACACGATCATTTGATCTTTCATCAGGCTATCATAAGAGCAGATTGGAACTAAAGGAGGAACAGGCAGCATATAAAATACATCAATGTTATGGCAGACATTGTTCTATGAGTCCCCTGAAGACAATATAATTTCATATGAACTGTCATATTATCTTATTGTACTCAACAGGATACTGCCACTGAAGAGTTTTCCAAAGTAAAAAATATTTGTAATTTAGGATGCCCCATAAGTGTAACTTTGTGCAAATAACAAACTAGGTCAGCTCATCAGAATCAGACTAAATAACATGCTTAATGGAGTGTTTGTCCCATTCTTCTGAAATATTTAACTGAAGGATGACAGAGACTTGATTTGCTTTGATCTTATTTGGAACATAGTGAATGCATACAGTGAAGACGCAATGAAGGGATGCCAGAATAAATTAGTACACCTTGAAACATTAAAATATGTGCCCTTAAAATCTGATTTTTACAAGGCAAATAGATCTTGCACTCTCCCTCTGTATGTTTTATTTAAGTAAGATTTATGTTCGTTGAAACACTGTGCTAACATAAATTCAGGCAGAATACAGTGTGTGAGTAGATATATATGTGTGTAGAATAGCTCACTCTAGAATAATTCAGCTGTGTTGAGATCGACTGCAGTAGGCACCCAACCTAACTAATAGGAAGCCTGTTCAGGCACTTACTAGCTATACTACATTGCTTCTATATTGTAAAAACAGCCTTAGCAAAACAGGCATATGTTCAAACGTTAAGTCTTGAATTAGAGTCCTGAGAATGTGATAAGCTAATTTTCAGATACTAGTGGGAAAGATGCCTTGAGCAGACCTACAAAATCCCTGGAGATAGACTGGATGTTTCTAAGGTGTCTTTTCTGGTGCTACTTTTGCTGTCCATCACATTAGAGTAAGCCCTAGGCAGAGAAAAGACTATATCACTAAAGTAAATGTGGCTGCTTAAATTACAGTTATCTGAAAACAGGTGCTTTATTGACTCAGCACCTGCCTCCTACTTCCTAACAGTGGTATCTTTTATGATGTGCTAATGTAAAAGGTACTACACAACATTGACTCAAATTCATGTTGCTAATTATACTATTAATAACACTGAACCTAACTGCTGCTAATTTTGATGATATAAATAGCATTATTAACCCCACCAGGCACCAGTGGTGATGCTGAATGACACTGTGTACAGTGATCTCCCTGAATGACTCATTAGGCTCACAGAGAAATACGACCTTGTAGCCACACCTAGCCTGCCTGAGGCATTAATGGCTCAGATGTCCTCCTTGCTGTCAAACAAGTAGCCAGTGAAGTGCAGTGACATATTTTTATTAAATTAAAACAAACCAGAAACCCCTCCATGGCAGCTAGGATTGCAAAGCCAGACAATAATAGTTTGGACTTCAGGTCTCTCTCCAGTGCACATGCATTGGCAGGCACAACCAAACCCTATGTTTCTATAGGGTTATGGCTCATTAATAGCTATTTCCTCTCAACCTTCACATTTAGTACACTGCACCACATCTTTTTGCTGGACGCTTATAAACCCTGATTGCATCACACTTCAGGCCTTTCCTTATTACACTAACTAGCACCAGAAAATATCTCATTCTGCCTCAATATTCTTATAATATTTGGCATTATTACAATCTCCTCTTTTTTTTTTTTTTTTGCAGACATGAAACTAACACTACCCACGGGCAAAGCTGAGGTAGCTAAAACTTTACATTTAAGGAAAAAAAACTTGAGATCCTCAGAATATATTTTTTCCAAAGTACTTATCATTTTTATGGCACCCATACACACAGAGCATAGATCCAACTGGTCATGCTTGCAGCTGGGAATGCTCAGCATTTATGCAAATCTGGCCTAACATACATCATACCAAGTACCTGCAAAATTAAGAATGTGCAAACTGCAGCGTGGAGTTATTTTGACATTGCACAGGCTCATCCATTGCTTCAGTGATCCCAACAATCCCTGGCCATATTCACTGTATAGTTTCCAAACCTTCCAAGGTAAGTGCTATACAAAGATCAAACTCATTCCCTGTACAAGCTTGCAACTTTTCCATGTGTCCTGTATGAGGCAGGCATTCTGTGGAACTAAAGAGTATGTGAGCACCTGATTATAGACAGTATCATAGTTCATGAGCACAAAGAGAGTGAGTTTAAGACTGCAATCATATGGCATGGTAAAAACATGAGAGCTCGTGGTTTTAGCAATAACCATATAGTGCCTCCTGTTCCTTACTTAAAAATTCAGAGAGGAGTATGAAATAGCTCAGCCAGCATTTTATTACTGACCTGTGACCATTCTCTCCCACTGTCACATGATGAAGAGATCAAAAACTTCTCAGTACAGAAATTTGATGTTCAGCATTTGTATTAAATTTCGCAAACTACATCTCTGTTTCATAGTGGATTCCAACCATGTGTTATCATCGCATAGATGATTCTTACAGGTTTGGGTAAGACAATTTGAGTAGTGATTAGTTTTCCTATCTCCTGAACCTTTAAATATTTGATTTGCAACTGGGTATGTCTTCTCATCCTAACTCTCCTCTCCATCATTTCACTTGTTTTTTAATATATTATACATATATTCTGGAAGACAGCCAAGCATCATGCAAGTGCAGTTATACTTTATGTTTATGGACTTGTGATGTGTTGCTTTGTATTCCTATCCTTACTATACTTTATTCCCTACATTTGACCTGGAAGAAACACAGATTAAACAGTTAAAGCCTCACCTAAGACAGCTGCCAGCAAGCCCTGTTCCAGGCATAGAGAAACACAGCCTCACTTTCAAGTTCAGCACAGGCCTTCTTCTTGGGGCAGCAATTTTGTCCAGACTGCAGAGTGAAATAAATGGGTCACTGTTCAACATGTCTAAAGTGAACCCTCCAGGAAGACTGTGCATATGGGAACAACAAATACAACTATTCCTGTATCATGAGAGACTATTTGCAGAAATAGTAATTAAGCAAAGAGGTTGGTGGTTTTAAAAGACAAGTATTAGACAACCACCTGTGAGAGCAACAAACTTAGAGAAAGGGCAACTTCAGCCCTAAAGAAGGCAAGACCCATGGAAGCAATTCCTTGGTCTGTGTGTGCAGCATGGAAAAATCATTATTAGACTGGTGTGTGCAGTTCTGGTCTATACATACTAAGGTGGCTGTGGGCATCTTAAAGCAAGTGTGAAAGAAGACCACAAAAGTGTCCCAGGAACTGATAAATTCACCTTGACAATGTAAGGACCAAGAAACTTTTGATGTATTTAGGATATTGAAGAGTAAACCCAGAGGTGATGTGAACAATGTGAAACACTGTTTCCATACAAAAGAGATCAGGTTAGCTTTCCTGATCCTGCTGATGATGGCATACCAAGATCCATTGACTGGAAACTAAAGTGAGGCAATTTAACCTTGAAATAAGGCAAACTTTCTAGGGAAATTATAATTAAGTATTAAAACTGGTTACCAGGAGAGGTGATAGACTTGCCCAGATATGGAGACTTGAAATATATATATTTTAATGCTGCTTCTGGGAGAAAATTTATGCCCTAAACAGCTGGGAAAGAAGAGAAGGAAGTTGGCCTGAAGGCTCCAAGAGAACCCTCCTGACCCTGACCTCTATGAATCCTCTCCCAGAAGTGGTCTAAGTTTACTTCCACTGTCCTCATCTTGCAGTTCTGCATTGCAGCATGGGTAAAATCAGACCTCACTGCAGAGCCTTAGGTGCTCTATGGCTGGAATCAGAAAGGATTTTTCCACTGATGCATGCTTGATCAGGCACACTGTCTTTCACTTGTCTGAATACTTCTTCCATCTCCAAGGCATCAGAGCAGCTGCAGCTAGAGTCCCAGGCACTGGATGGAGAGCTACTGCTGTGCTATACAAGAGAGTCCTTTTTCTTGAAGGCTAGCTGGTGAGTGTTGGATCAACGGCATGCAGACCACTTAATGTAATTTAAGAAGGAATTTTCCAAGGCCCTTGGAGGATTTTTTGGTTGCCTCTCTCCCTCACACAGTGTCCAGCTTGCCTCCTAGAATCAAATACTTTAATTAATAAATTTCTCATCTCTGCTGCTATCTGCTGGGAGCATAGTTTAATGTCCCAAGAAAAGCAGCTCCTTGGACTACATGGTCTTCTGCCTTACTATAGGGTGAGAACCCTGACTGAGCATCTGAGTACAAAATTATTTACTATGATTTTTATTGTCTCTTTTTTCTTCAGTGCTCTTGAGCACATAAATAAAACTCAATTTACTACACAAACAGCATGAAAAACAGAAAACAGACAACAGACTAGGCTGAGTAGAATCACTGCTTCACAATTCAATTTATCCACTCCTTTTGGGCACTTTATTTGTTCTCTGTATTAACAAAGTGTGCAGGATGAGCAAGAAGCAGACCTGATGTACCAACCACACAAGTCTGGAAGGTGTACAGGCTTCTGTGGGCTGGCAGTCCCTTTCTCATAAGTCATACTCATGGCTTACAGACTGAAACACAGTGATCTCTCTGGTCTACCTGCAGCGTTCACAGTGCCTGACTTTATGCACATAAGTGCTGAAGTTTAGTCTTGTAATCATGTGTATATGCCACAATTAACTCCAGTCTGCCTTATAAAATCATCTCACATTAACGTGTGTGTATGTGCATATGTGTATATTGGTACCTGTGCCTACGAGTATTTACATGAGCTTCAGACTCCTGGAAACAGCATTACAGTTCACACCAAGCCAAATGATAAGCTCAGAGCTATCACACACAGAATAAGTGCAGCCAAAACCACACTGTACAAACTCAGAGTTCAATTTTTATTTTTCATTCAAGATCTCAGTGGCTCTTTTGTACACACTTTCTAGAACTGCCAAACATTCCTGGTATGAGTTCTTATCATGAGATTGTTCTGTATCATTGTTTCCCCTGTGACTGACTAGCAATGTTTCCTTTAAGAAGTGTGGTAGCATCAGGAACACTCTTGCCTGCAAAGACCTCAGAGAGCTGCCTTTGCGAAGCTGGCATTTCCACAGTGTGGAAGATCAGGCTTTGCTCGTCACTGGCATAATATAGGGACCCAATAGAAAAGACAAACAACTTTCCAGGGAACCCTGGATCAAAAATGCAAAACCTGCTTCAGTAAAAAAATGCATCTGGGAGGAAAAAACACAAGGTATGGGTGATGGCAAAGATAAACTAGAATGCTAAAGTGCTTAAGTATTTAGGGTCACCTCCAGCTGCGAAAGACATTGTATTTTTTCATTCTTAAAGTACAACAGTAGATATGAAAGGCAAAAGTCAGGGGAAACAAGTAAGGCTTGATTCTGATTTCTGTATTTGGAGGGCTTCACTCAGAATTTTCACCTGGGACAGCCTCTCTGCTGCAAGTACAGAACTGTAAGTATTTTTTCTTTTTCAAGTCTCTGAGCACTTCCAATGGATTCTTGCAATCTGAGATGCTCAAAGGTTCTCTCCAGTCCCACTGCTACACATACTTTAAAGCAGCTCTTTTCATGTCTGCCCATGATCTGCTCAACTTCAGTCCTTCATTCCCAGTATTGATATACATGCCATTTATATCTCTACCTGTTTGCTCATAGTAGAAACTGAGCTCAGTTCTTCTATACACATCAGAAGAGGTTTGATTATGCAGTTCATGTAGAATGAGAACAAGGACACACTTACCAGGAAATCATTTCAATGGAGAGAAGGATACTCTAACCCCCAAATACTGCCAAACACAAGACATGGGGGAAAAAACAAACACAAACAAAAAACAACCAACCAACCAAAAAATCACACCCCACCCCACCCCCAAACCCCAAAAAACCCAACAAACAAGCCCAAAACCCAAAGCCCAAACCCAACCAAATAGAAAAAAGGTCATTTTTAAAATCCAATGCTAAGAGATAGCAGCAGTAAGCACACAATGGTTTTGTTAGTCAAACTGCAAAATAAGCTGTTTTGCACAGGCAGGCACACCACCAGTAGCTCAGTTCACCCACACCTCCGGTTTCAGGAAACAGTTTTACCTCCATTTTACCAAAACATTAAAATTAAGTTAGGGAGAAAACTTGTCCTAGCCCACTTGTGTCTCCCCTTCCTTGGAGAAAGGAGCACCATCACAGATGACTATCAGCACTTTCCCAAAGACCAACCACATCCCCTGGGGTTCAGTTGTCTGAGACCCAATAACTGGCATGCTGCAGGACATGAGAATCTGGCTCAGCTTTATTGCAAAAAATGATTATTGAGTTGTGAGACTCAATAAGCTAAATCCAAGCAATACAGAAATGAAACTGTTGAGATAGTATCAGCCAGTGACTCAAAACACTGACATGAGAAGCTATAAAGCCCTTTCTCACCTGTCTGATGACTACCCAGCAATTAACCTACCACCCATTAGGTCTCTGCATCTGCAATGGAGAACGCATTAATATTCTGCTAGTCCAGTAGCACTTTTGTCCTAGCTGACTACTACATGTATTAGCTGATAAATTATAACTGTGTACTCTTAAATTGCACATATTCTCCTTGCACAGTCTCTGCACACAGTGAGAGATGCCCAAACAGAAGTGACCCACTAGAGGGAGGCTTGCAGAAACTCTTTCAGTCTACAGAAGTAATTTGTTAGGACAGTAAAATGACAAGCATCACAACCAGACACTGCAAAGAACCAGAGAACACTCCTTATTTTGTTCAAGGCTTGAAACACAGAGGCCGGCAAAACACTGATACAGACACATGAAGGCAAGTGCATTGGTTCATTCTACCTTTTTGAACAGCATGCCAACAGCAGTATAATCTTTCCCTGAATCTACAGTAGGTATCTGTCCTGGGTTCAGCAGTTGCAGTCAGTTTTTCTTCTCTTTAGTAGCTGTGTTTTGACTTAGCCTGGGAACAAGGCTGATAAGGCCGATGTTTTTAGTTACTGCTGAGCGATGTTTGCCCTGACCAAGGACTTTGTGAGCCTCATGCTCTGCTGGGGAGAAGGGGGGCCGGGAGAAAGGAGGGACAGAACCCAAACTGACCAAAGAGGTATTCCATACCATAGCACGTCATGCCCAGGAGGTAACTGGGAGTGACCCGGAAGGAGGGGGAACTTCCCGGTCGGGCTCGTTTTCGGCGGGTGGTATCGTACCTTCTTCCCTTGTTTTCTTTGTCATTGTTATTATTGTTGGTGATAGCGATAGTGATTTGTGTTGTACGAAAGGAGAGAAGGTTAGCACTCCCCTTGATAAGGATGGAAGAGGCCCTTGTGGCCTATACAACATGCATACGGTTAAGGCACTGCCACCTACCTCGTGGCATCTAACCATGTTTTTAAGTTGCATTCTTTTGATTCTCCCCCCATCTCTCTGGAAGCAGGGGAGGGCAAGCCAGGGGGGTTGAATGAGTGAACGAGCTGCGTGGGTTTAAACCACGACAGTATCGGAAAACAATATCCCAAAAGCTCAATAAAGAGGGGCTCAAGAGGAAGAAAAGTAAGTGACAGTGTTGCTGCTGCCACCTCTGACTGGTGATAAGCAAAGAAAAAGCACAAACAGATGACAGCTGCTTTAGAGACAAGACCATCACGTAAACTCTCTGTTTACAACAAAGAAGCAATACATCTAAATTTCAGTGTCCCAGAATGGGCACCTGAGAAAGCACTTTCTAAAACTTCTACTAGTAACTTACCAATTCTTAAGTACCTCTTTAAGTCTTGACCCCAAAAGTTAATTTGTTTCTAGTAGGATCAGACCGCAAGTGAAATTAGCAGTACTAATGCAACCACTTCAAGATGCAGCCTATATGATAGCCTATATGTATGCCTTCTGTACGAAGCCTACACATTTTCATTTCCCCCTGTCACAAACTTGAAAGTTTAAAAAGAACAAAAATCTTGTGCACCAGTTCATAGCACCAGAAAAGTACAAGTCAACATACTCTGGGGTTTTTTTGCCTGGGTGTATAAAGGAAGGATGGAAATAACATAATTGGCAGTTATTAAGGAAGAGCTGGTTAAAGGGAACCACAGCAAACACTGCAAGCACATTTAAACTAAAATTCATACTGAAGTCCTGTGACACTACTGGGACTTTAAAACTGTACTGCAGCTCTGAAGAAATCATAGAATACAGCAATGTTACCTTTAGAGCTGACTGAAAAAGGGGGAAAAAAATAAAACTATTTCCTCTGTTTTTCTCCTGTATTGAAAATCTGTACTGAAGTTGCAAGTGCATCCTCACATTTGGGTAGGCAAAGAGTAAAGGATCCTTAGCACTCACCCTCAGTGGACTTTATTCTTTTGCACATCACGTTCTGCCAGTGTGATGCTCACTGGGACTCAATATGTCAAAACCATTAGCAAAAGCAGAACAAAATGCTGCACTCCTTAAAAACCTGTAAACAACTTTAAGATGTGAACAAAAAAATCCTCATTAATGGGACGTTCATGTCCATACTTGGGGACAGAATTCAGTGCTATGCATCCCTGAACCCCTAACAGTGCAGTGCATCTCTTCCATCAGAAAACAAAAATGACCTGAGTTTCTTTTGGTCTGACATACACATTCCTGTATGACCACATTTTTTTTGTAACAGCTAAAAGAAAAAAAAATAAACAAGAGTATAACTTTATATTTATTACTGGATGCAAACAATCACACCATACGTGTGGATTAAAGCCAGATTCTTTTTGGATAGGAATCATCTCTGCCTCCTCCCCTATAATCTGTTTAATGGGATTTTGCTCCTTTCTGCATCTTCTCTTTAACTCTAGACAAATAAGGCCCAGTTCACTCTGTCCCTCAGTTTCAGACCTTAACAATTACTTGTCTCTCTTACTTCAGCTATCTACTTCCTCACACTTCGCTGTGGTGCTCCTTTATCACTTTTCTTCCCTTGTTCAAGACCAAAGCCCAGCTCTCACTGGTCTCCATTCATGATGCTTATCCCTCTTCCGCCTCCAATGTAGTTACAATCCAAAAGGAACAATGAACAGGGAGATATGGAAAACCCATCAGGTCAGGAGGAGCCAAGACATAAGAAGGCAGGCAACTAGGAAAAAAGGACTGAGATGCTTCAAGTGTTTTAGGATAGACAACAAGAACAGCCAAAAAGTGGGGACAGGGACAAGACATAGAAGGCAAGAGATTACATCAGGTCTATACTGCTGTTTCAAAGTAATGGAAACATTTCATCTTGAATTTTTTGGTTCTGCTTCCCCTTGACAGCGCGCCACATACAGTCATTAAGAGCTGAGTGGATTTTTATAGCTGCTATTAGAACTGAATTTTACCTTCCTCCAAAATGATTCCCTATTCTATAAAGTAAATTTCAAAGGCAAAAGTAATTACTGCCATGTATATTCTGTTATTTTCACTATAAAATAAATGAAACAAAAAAGAAGTTTTAATCTGATAATCAATATCCATCAAATTCTGAACTTCAACTTCAAGCCAAAGGCTAATAATAATATTTGGATTAGTGACACACAGCAACACATCACTGTTCTCCCTGGGTCCCAGGGCCTAAGCATTTGCATGAATCACTAATGCACTGAACTGCTGATCCAGATCAACAAAGCTATCAAATGCACTGTCTTGTTGATAACCTTCATAAAACACAACCATAGCACAGAAATGCTGATCTACACTAATGCACTTACTTCTCAGTACTTCACAATATGGTCCAATAAAAATATTAATGCAGCAGAAGTGCTGATGCAGTCCCATTAGAGTAAGATTTCCTCACTATAGAAGCATCCTGGTTTTCTTCCCTGTGAGCTATGCTTTCAGAAAATGTTAGGCTGGAACATCCCAAGCAGAAAAAAATATTAAGTGGTTCTGTCCTCATCAGTCAAACAAGGTTATGGTGATTCAGAAATTATGATGCACTTACTGCCAAAAAGGCAGGGTGAGAGAAACAGGAAAAAAATTACCCTGGCAGAGGAAGGAGAGAAGGGACAAATGTTGTGGTAACTATGTTACAGGATAGAAATTTGTCACATTTGTCACACAGGTCCTACAGATCTAGAAATACATAAATCCCCAGCTGTGTCAGGAAGTATTTGGTGTTTTAGGGAAGATGGTGAAGTACTACCATTAACTCAAACTGGTGTGACAAAAACTGGCCCACCCATTGCTCTTCTTTGTCTCAAAAGTTGCACAGATTTGGGAACAGAAGTTCCTTATATAATGTAGAGTACGGTTTTAACCATCGGGATCCAGAGCCAAGCACAAGATGCTGAACTACAAACATAGCTCTTACAAGATGGCCTTTATATAGGTTCATAGAATCATAGAATAATTAGGGTTGGAAAGGATCTTAAGATCATCAAGTTCCAACCCCCCTGCCATAAGCACACTAAACCATGCCACACAAGGCTCTGTCCAGCCTGCCCTTGAACACCACCTGGGATGGAGCATTCACAACCTTCCTCGGCAACCCATTCCAGTGCCTCACCACCCGAACAGGAAAGAATTCCTTCCTTAGATCCAATCTAAACCTCCCCTGTTTCAGTTTGATCCCGTTACCCCTTGTCCTGTCACTACAGTCCCTAATGAAGAGTCCCTCCCCAGCATCCCTATAGGCCCCCTTCAGATACTGGAAGGCTGCTAGGAGGTCTCCAAGCAGCCTTCTCTTCCCCAGGCTGAACAGCTCCATCTTTCCCAGCCTGTCTTCATATGGGAGATGCTCCAGTCCCCTGATCATCCTCGTGGCCCTCCTCTGGACTTGTTCCAACAGCTCCATGTCCTTTTTATGCTGAGGACACCAGAACTGCACACAATGCTCCAGGTGAGGTCTCACGAGAGCAAAGTAGAGGGGCAGGATCGCCTCCTTGAACCTGCTGGTCACACTCCTTTTGATGCAGCCCAGGATACGGTTGCTTTCTGGGCTGCAAGCGCACACTGCTCATGTTCATTTTCTCATTGACCACCACTCCCAAGTCCTTCTCTGCGGGGCTGCTCTCAATCTCCTCTTTGCCCAACCTGTAGCTGTGCCTGGCATTGCTCCAACCCAGGTGTAGGACCTTGCACTTGGCATGGTTAAACTTCATGAGATTGGCATCAGCCCACCTCACAAGCGTGTCAAGGTCCCTCTGGATGGCATTCCTTCCCTCCAGCGGATCCACCAAACCACACAGCTTGGTGTCATTGGCAAACTTGCTGAGGGCGCACTCAATCCCACTGTCCATGGCAGCGACAAAGACGTGGAACAAGACCGGTCCCAACACCAGTCCCTGAGGGACACCACTCGTCACTGGCCTCCAGCCAGACACTGAGCCATTGACCACAATTCTTTGCATGCGGCCATCCAGCCAGTTCTTTATCCACTGAGTGGTCCATCTATCAAATTGATGTCTGTCCAATTTAGAGACAAGGATGTCGTGTGGGACAGTGTCAAATGCTTTGCACAAGTCCAGGTAGATGACGTCAACTGCTCTACCCCTGTCCATCAGTTCCGTAGCCCCATCGTAGAAGGCCACCAAATTGGTCAGGCAGGATTTCCCCTTAGTCAAGCCATGCTGGCTGCCACCAAGCACCTCATTGGTGTTCATGTGCCTTAGCATGCCTTCCAGGAGAATCTGCTCCAAGATTTTGGCAGGCACAGAGGTG